>WNGS01154978.1:0-10436 GCA_020271785.1 Procambarus virginalis
AATCCTATCATCCTACTGGATCAAACGTGCACAACAAGAGACATATGGAAGTGAATATGAAAATCTTCCAGATAAATTAACCAAGTCTCTAGGTATCTGGTATGATACCAACACTCATAATATATTAAGGTGTGGAGGACGTTTGCTTCATGCAAAAATTGATTTGGACACAAAGAATCCAATCCTTCTACCACGTCACCACATTATTACCAAACTTCTAGTTTTACATCACCATCAATATGGTACTTTGCATGGTGGAGTGTTAGACACTCTCACCGACCTCAGACAGAAATATTGGCTTCCTCAAGGTCGTCAAACTGTCAAATCAATTATTAAGTTCTGTATAATCTGCAAACGCTACGATGCTCGAGTGTGTCCTTACCCAGGACCTCCACCACTCCCTAAAGAGAGGGTAGTTCATCTTCGTCCGTTTGAGACCACTGGTGTCGATTACACAGGAGCCTTGCTTCTCACTGGCAATCCGGATAAGATACCAGTGAAAGCTTATATTTGCCTCTTCACATGTGCTACCACACGAGGCGTACATTTAGAAGTGACTTCTGACATGAGTGCTGAAGCCTTCATCCAAGCTTTTCGTAGATTTGCAGCTCGCAGATCCTGTCCCAAACTCATGATATCTGATAATGGCTCAAATTTTGTGGCAGGAGAAGCCTGCTTACGAGAGATATGGAATCATCCAGAAGTGCAGTCTGTCATGCAGAGACGACAATGCCACTGGAAATTTATTGCTCCCAGAGCCCCCTGGCAAGGTGGGTTCTACGAACGAATGATAGGGACTGTCAAGAAGTGTTTAAGGAAGACCTTGCATCGACAGAAAATTAGTTACTCAGAACTCCAAACACTCGTCGTGGAAATTGAGGCGCGAGTCAACAATCGCCCATTAACTTATCTATCAGATGATTTCTCACAGAGAGAGCCTCTGAGTCCCTCGCATTTAATACATGGAGGCCTGCTGAGCCCTCTGATACCTTTGGCAGAAGAGGACCCCGTCGATCCTTCCTATGTAACCAGGAGTGACTTAGTACAAAGTTACCAACATCTCTCAAGAGTAATTGAAAGGTGGAATGAGGTGTGGACTCGAGAGTACCTCACCGCTCTACGAGAGTACCACTATGGAGCTTCGAGCCCCTATAATAAAGTACAACTTAAACCAGGAGACCTAGTATTAGTTGACAGTGATGGACCAAGGTCAGAATGGCCTATAGGCAAAATTGTTGCAATCCACCCAGATCACCAAGGCATCCTGAGAGTAGTACGAGTTTTGTGCAAAGGCACTACTACTCTAAAGACATTAGAGAAGTTGGTACCTCTCGAATTAGCAGAACGAGAGTGTTTATCAGAACCAGCTTCAACAGTTTCCGAGGACAACAATTCTGATCCACCGAGCACCCGCCCCACTAGAGCAGCTGCTCAACAATGTAAAAGGAAACTACAAGCCTATTATAGCTCTGACTAAGAGCAAATAATTTTTCATCCAATTTGAGTGATCATGATGATACTGTGTTGTGATGTCTAGTAACCAATCAGCTACAAGTCACAATGACCCAGACATTCACCTCACAGTAGAGTCTCAGTTACTTGAATTGTATGATTCAATCATTAACTTGTGTAAACTATTAATTATGACATTAAATTTCATGTCTTAAATTCTTGTATGTCCTTGACATTTACGGGACATCCGTTGTGTGTGTACTAACATACTAACATACTAACATACTAACTTCGGGATAGGTACGTCAGTACTCAACATGGCACTGCGACCCGAGTTTTCTCCCCCCGGAGTTATGTTGGAAATTTCCAACACTTATCATCTATTATTATATTATAATAAATTACCATTACCTTACTAATTGCAGTAGTTCTTAACACCACTAACAGTAGTGTTAATATAATTTAATCTGAGCATATTGCTGATAATATTACTCCTGATAATGTAAATCGAGAGTTATTAATTGAAATTATTTAGTAACAGTTTTTATTCTGTTACGATCGAATGCTCTGGAGAAGTATAAATAACATCTCCATTTCTCGCTAGAGATCATTTATCGAGAATATTATAATTATTAAATCCCTATAATTTCAACCCAGTTCATATTATCGCATTTCATCCATAATTGCGCGGAAAAGAATAATTCGTGTTTAATAATTTCCGTGGTGAATGCGAGAGCGGGGAGAGGGAAGGCGGCGACGCCATTACTCAACAAGGCTTGCTCACGAGGCAGCGTGGGAGAAGCACATGGCATTTGCTGGGAATTCTTATCGACAAGAATTACGTTGATACCCAGTTAATAAGTGAAATTTACTTGCCTATGTGTTCTCTAGTGCCTCATCAGTTAATAACGCGTCTACAATTAGTACCAGGACTCGTAATTAAGTGTGCACAGCAGTGAACATTGAGTCCGGCAGACGCGAATTTCGGCAGACCTTAGTACTCGGTTACGCTCATAAGTATTACTCTGTTTGATGCATCAAAGTAGATAGTACCTTTGTGAGTAGTTTGTCGTCATGAAGAATGAACATCAAAAATAACATGTTAGTAATGTTTATCACCATCTCAGTTTCATGAATATCTGAACATAATTTGTAGCCTAGTCAATTGCTACTTTATATTTCTTGTATTACAGCGTGTATTTGAGGTGCCAGCAAGATTCTCATCAATCGTGTTATTTACCTCGAGTTCTTTCTCTATGGGGATTTCGTGACCACGAGGACGAATGATGAACTGGCGTTAGAAATCGTCTTACAGCTAAGACACATTTTTCTTATAAATTTATTCAATTTGATTATTGCTTCTATAATTCATATAGCAATTTCCATAGAATGATTATTGCCAGATTTGGTAATTAATGTTTATTCTTTAACTGTGCTCAATATTTATGCTCAGTGATTAATGATGATTATAATTATAATTTGATTACCATATATTTGAATATATTGTAGTTAGATTTACCATATTATTAATACCACAATGAACTAGTGACGAACCACACTGGTTCCTAGATATATATGAACTTCTAGAAATAACCCCCAATGTTGATATTTGAGGCTTTGGCTTTAATTAATAATTACAGTCTTCATTATTTCAAGTGATTATTTATTAAATGAGTTTCCATAGACACTGGTTCTCTAGTGTCATTCTAATGATCACTTTTATTTGTTTTCCCTCTTTTCTCAAAAGCGGGTGGTCCTTCGAGTTATTTCAATACAATAATTAAATAATTTAATTTCTGAGTTCAAGCCCCAGATACCCAACAGTAGGTCAACTTAGGGGGCATATTACGGAAAATTAAAAGTTATTCAATTTTCTTAAAAATTTATTTGGAAGATGGTGATGGAAAGGGCTGCAAGTGGTCCAAGTATCAGCATCACAACCTAAATAGAAAGGGAGAAAAAAAAAACGTATTATGCAACGAATTTTTCAACATTTTTGAAAAATTTCTAGGAACACATGTGTTAACTAAAATCATGCTTATAACAATCAGATGTCACATTAGCATGTAATAAAGGATTTCATTAGACAGTTTTATCAAAAAAGTGTTTAGTGCAATAGTACAATTATTCAAAGTTCCCTTTCCAAAATCTGCAATATATGATGGTTTTCAATATTTATAAAATCAATAAATTGACTTTGGACTAAAATGTTTTATACAAATTGTAGAAGCACAAACTCTACATGTAATTTGCATGTAACTACATGGTGTAATTTGCATGTAAATTGATTAAAAAATGAAAGCTGTGAAACACCTTGAAGTTGAAAATTTCTTTACCTGAGTAAAATAAGATCAAAGTTGGCCACCTGTAGCCGAGCTTGACGTGGACCAATTTCGTTCATAATTGGCACCCTTGCAGATAGGCATCCGTTCAGCAAGGTGTGTAAGTTCCATGCAAATCCCTTGATAACAAACTGAAAAAAAAATTGAAAAAAAAAAATCCATATAAAATATATATATATATATGCCTGCACATATATATATTACAATTATTTATTACAAAATATCCAATTATAACACTAAAACATACTAACCTATGTAATTGGTCCGAATTGTGGGTCCTCAAGGTGGCACTGCAATGGGCACTCACTGGCACCTGCATGATTGCTTTATCACCTCCTTCAGGAGCCTGTCTTGGCTTGTTGGAGGGAAGGAGGTCTAGGAAGGTGTGTGAGAAAGGTTGAGGGAGGTTGAGGAAGTGTCAGTGTCGCGCCTCACACCTCACCACCATCTGTCACTCTTCTCCGAGCTAAAGCAGCTTTCTTTTACTGATAAAGACGGGGACCGAGTGCCAGATTTGCTGCTCTTATCTTCTAACGCTTCATCTATATATGTAATTGTGCACTAAACGCAAGAATGTGCTATTCCAAGAGCGAGAATGGAGCGCGCATCGACAAAGCGTCTGCATTCAACAAGACACGCGAGGTGACTGAGGGCTGGTGGCCTGCTCATCCCCACGAGGGATGAAAGAGTTGCCAAGGAGTGTATACTCTTCATACATACAGAGTTATTTACGACATTATTACGAAAAAATTGACGTTTAGAACGTACTACGGAATACCTTCGGCGCGCCACAGCTGTGGGGCACCGGATTCTGCACAATTACGCATGGAAATGTGCCATAAATACATCAATTTATATCGTAAAAGCATTCTGATTGCACCAGAGTGTTGCCAGATGTACGTAGTATTTTCATAAATATTTCAAAATATTACGATTTTTCCCGAATTTTTTCGGTGATGAACCCCCTAGGGAGAGACAGGCATCTTGTGAGGAGAAATAGAGCATCATGGGCATCAATCTTGTCAATCCTGTCCAGCATTCTCTTTAGATCAGTGATTTTTGCAGCCAGGACCTCCTCGATTGCTCGTGGGCCAATGGGGGCACCCAGGAGAGTGCAGTCCGGTGGCTCGACAACGAGAATGTCTGGAAGAACATTTTGTATTTGCCCAGTGATGTCTGGGTTGCGGGAGATTATTTCACACTTGGATTCATTGAGAATGAGGCCTAAGGCTGCTCCCTGCTCCTGGATTTTCCTTATATCCTCCAAAATGGTTTCCGGGGTTCCAGCGAGAGTGCTATCATCCAGGTACCAGATGTTTAGCTCGCTTGTCAGACTATCAGTGACCTCTTTGATAGCTAGGCAGAAAAGGAGGGGTACTAAGGGGTCACCTTGTTGGACACCTTCACAGGAGTTTATTTCATGCTCCCCAAAAAGAAGCTTAGAGTCCCCACTTTAGCACGATCGGATGAACGGGTAAAGGGGACGGAAATGGTTGTGTACAGCCCTGCGGACAGCGTCTCGTCTGACTTGATTGAAAGCATTTTTGAAGTCAAGCTTTACTAGTGCCTTCTGGTCTGGGAGATTAGCAATGTAAGCCCGCGCTGCATGTGCTGCAGCTTCACAACCTAGGGGAATCCCAAACCCGAGCTGATGAGGTTTCAGCAAGGTGGCTGCTTCCTGGCTGATAGATCTCACTGCAGCCTTAGCTACGAGGCGTCGGAGGGTGTTGCCAACGGCAATGGGCCTGATACCCCTATCCTTCTTCTTTAGAGCACAGAGTGCTGCTCCATAAAAGACAGGCCTGATATCCTCAGGGATGCCGCCAGCCAAACACATGTTGGAGAATCTGATAAGTTCCACTAGAAGGTCCTTTGCAGCATCTCCAAGCACCGGGTTCAGAATTTGTTTGATGTGCTGGGGACTTAGACCTGTAAAGCCCCCTGCTGAACCTGTTGGGAAAGACATGGCTGCTTTGTACACCTCAGATTCTCGAACAGTCAAGGGTTCTATGCCAGCATTGTTTTCCTGGGGATCCCTGCTGCTGTCGGAGGCTCTGCGTGGGTGTTTGTCTTGAAGAGCCTCTGCTGTCGTGGCGTTCCTGGGGGCAATAGTGTCATCGCTGGTCATGATTCTGATGGCACCTGTGGTATTGCCCTCTTCTATTTTCCTGGTGATCTGTGCTCTCATTTTGTGGTTCTCAGGTGAGTTATTGTTGGTCGTCCTGTGGCTGGTGTTCTTGGCACGAGGGGGGAGGCAGACCAGGTTGTCTGCTCTGGGGAATTCATTAAGTGCCCTGATTACAGAGGTTGCTAATGACTTGTCTCTCCTGGGCGGTAATGCTAGTCATGCATTCCCAAATAGAAGGAGATTGTGCCACTATCCAGAGGTTCTGGGAGCATTGTTGACCTTTGTCAGCAGACTGGTGAGTTTGGCTGCTGCTTGGTGACGGGCAGCCTTGGGGATGTAGGGCAAGGTCCTGGTGGACGTCGCTTTGACTGCTTCAAGCAGATTATCTGCTGAAATGAAGTTGAGGGAGGTATTGTTCCTCGATCCTGCAGCAGGTTGTCCATCGTCGCTGCCCCGGGGCAGGCGCCTAGACCCTAGACAACCACATGAATTGACAGTATGAAAGCGGACAGTTCCATTTGAATTGAGACGATACCGTTTGTCACACACTTGACAGTTTCCTCTTGGGTGGTCATCTTCTTGGCTGGAAAGAGGCTGTGTGTCAGGTGCGACATGTGCCATGCCTAGATGTGATGACGCCTGGCTGCCCACTGAGTGCACCCTCTCCTTCCCAGGTGGAGAGTAACACGGCAAGCATTATACTCTCCTGGGGCAGTTGGGCATGGCCTGGGCACCGTGTGTGGGTAGGCTGTGTGTTGATGGGCGGCTGGCTGGGTCGGGCGCAGGTAGCGGGGTGGGGGAAGATGGCGGGCGGGGGTGGTGGAGGGGGGGCACGCGAGGGAGGCCGCCGTCACACTTGTTACACACTGTCAACACTCGGGGAAATCACTAGTGCACTTTGTTTTTAACACTACACTCACCGATTTGCTTATGAACGAACTAACTTTCCACTAACACCACTGTAGGCAGCTCGAGAGCCTCCCCCATCACTCCCCCCTCCCCCGCCTGGGGGCTGGTGGGTGGCGGCACTGAGACGGCGGCGACCCTCCCCTCACCCTAACCCATACACTGTACCTGCCTCGCCATACACAAAGCTCAGACAACGCACCTTTCTACGTTCATTGTGTTGGAATGAAGGAGATACGGTTCTTCTTGTCACCCCCGGGGCCTTCAGCAGGTATTCATACCTACATAGATCAAGTCTTGGCTGCTTCAGGCTTCATGATCCACGTTAAATTGGTTCAAGTGTAGGACCTTGCTCACCACGTGTCCGTCCCCCTCTCCCTTTATAGTGCCATATGAGTGAAATTATTTTCTCTGAAAATGGTATTTGAAAAAAACGTGGTTTTGAAAACTGGTAAAATATGTCCATAGAGTTTACCAGGAAACTGTGTGACTTAAACACGATGTTTCTAAAAAAAATTTTAAGATTTTCCTACCTATTTTCCTCACAAGAACTCTTAACAAACTTCTAAAATCTCAGAAATTATTTTCCTCATAAGAATTCCTTAATTCCAAATCAGTGACTGGCCAAATTCACCTGGAAACCATTACCCTCTAACCATGATTTTTTCCAGAAATCTTAACAAACTTCTATGATCATATTTTCCTCATACGAACTCTTAACAAACTTCTAAGATCTCAGAAATATTTTCCTCATAAGAATTCCTTAATTCCAAATCAGTGACTGCCCAAATTCATTTGGAAACCATGACCCATTAATCACGATTTTTCCAGAAAAAGAAAATCGGCTTTAGAGAGCGCCAGGTGCGTACACACACACACACACACAACACACCACACACACCACACACACACACACACACACACACACACAAAGGTTTGCCACCAGACTAGTACCAGAACTGAGGGATATGAGCTACGAGGAGAGACTACAGGAAATAAACCTCACGTCACTGGAAGACAGTAGAGGAGACATGATCACCACATAAGAGATTCTCAGAGGAATTGACAGGGTAGACAAAGACAGACTTTCTAACACAAGGGGCACACGCACTTGGGGACACAGGTGGAAATTGAGTGCCCAAATGAGCCATAGAGACGTTAGAAAGAATTTTTTCAGTGTCAGAGTATTAGATAAATGGAATGCATTAGGAAGTGATGTGGTGGAGGCTGACTTCAAACACAGCTTCAAGTGTATGTATGATAGAGTCCAATAGGCTCAGGAACCTGTACACCTGTTGATTGATGGTTGAGAGGTGGGACCAAAGAGCCAGAGCTAAACCTCCCAAACACAATTAGGCAATTACGTAAGTACACACACACACACACATACACACACACACACACACAGAGCTCAGGGAAAAGACGGCCCAAGATATGATGGACTACATCACGCAAAAGTGCCAGGAAGCAGCAAACAAGTTTGTCCCAGCCCAAAAGGAAAACAGTGAAATGAAGATGAGAAACCCATGGTTTAATCAGAGATGTAGGCTAGCTAAGCAACAAAGTAAAAGGACATGGAGAAACTATAGGAATAACAGGACACTGGAGAGCAGAGAAAGATACCAGAATGCCAGGAATGAATATGTCAGGATGAGAAGAGAGGCGGAAAGACAATACGAAAACGACATCGCAAGCAAGGCAAAGACTCAGCCTAAATTGCTGCATAGCCACATCAGGAGAAAAACAACAGTAAAGGAACAGGTTATGAAATTAAGGATAGGGGCAGAAGGATTCACTACAAACGACAAGGAAGTATGTGAGGAACTGAATAAGAAATTCCAAGAGGTCTTCACCCTAGAACTAGGAGAAATCCCAGAGTTAAGAGAGGGGATAGCTAACCAGGAACCACTGGAAGAGTTTGAGATTACAAGCGGGGAAGTAAGAAAGTGTTTACTAGAGTTGGATGTGACAAAGGCTATAGGCCCAGATGGAATCTCTCCTTGGATACTTAAGGAAGGAGCAGAAGAACTGTGCCTACCACTCTCCATAGTGTATAACAAATCTCTGGCAACAGGGGAACTGCCAGAAATTTGGAAAGCAGCTAATGTAGTCCCGATATACAAGAAAGGGGATAGACAGGAGGCACTGAATTACAGGCCAGTGTCCCTAACCTGCATACCATGCAAACTGATGGAGAAGATTGTGCGAAGAAAGCTAGTGGAGCACCTGGAGCGAAAGAACTTTGTAACACAGCACCAACATGGATTCAGGGATGGCAGGTCCTGCCTCACAGGGTTACTTGAATTCTACGACCAGGCAACAAAAATAAGGCAAGAAAGAGAAGGGTGGGCAGACTGCATATTTTTGGATTGTCAGAAAGCCTTTGATACAGTGCCACACAAGAGGCTAGTGAAAAAGCTCGAGATGCAGGCTGGAGTGAAAGGGAAGGTACTCCGTTGGATACAGGAGTACCTAAGCAACAGGAGACAAAGAGTCAGTGTGAGGGGTGAGGTCTCAGATTGGCGAGACGTTACAAGTGGAGTCCCGCAGGGGTCAGTCCTTGGACCTATACTGTTTCTGATATATGTAAATGATCTCCCAGAGGGTATAGAATCGTTTCTCTCAATGTTTGCCGATGATGCAAAAATTATGAGGAGGATTGAAACTGAGGACGATAGTAGGAGGCTACAAGACGACCTAGACAGACTGAGTGAATGGTCCAACAAATGGCTGTTGAAGTTCAACCCGAGTAAATGCAAAGTAATGAAACTAGGCAGTGGAAACAGGAGGCCAGACACAGGATACAGAATAGGAGATGAAGTACTTAATGAAACGGACAGAGAGAAAGATCTAGGAGTTGATATCACACCAAACCTGTCTCCTGAAGCCCACATAAAAAGGATAACATCTGCGGCATATGCGAGGCTGGCTAACATCAGAACAGCGTTCAGGAACCTGTGTAAGGAATCATTCAGAATCTTGTACACCACATATGTAAGACCAATCCTGGAGTATGCAGCCCCAGCATGGAGCCCGTACCTTGTCAAGCACAAGACGAAGCTGGAAAAAGTCCAAAGGTATGCCACTAGACTAGTCCCAGAACTAAGAGGCATGAGTTACGAGGAAAGGCTGCGGGAAATGCACCTTACGACACTGGAAGACAGAAGAGTAAGGGGAGATATGATCACAACCTACAAAATCCTCAGAGGAATCGACCGGGTAGACAAGGACAAACTATTCAACACTGGGGGGACGCGAACAAGGGGACACAGGTGGAAACTGAGTACCCACATGAGCCACAGAGACGTTAGAAGGAACTTTTTCAGTGTCAGAGTAGTTAACGGATGGAATGCTTTAGGCAGTGATGTGGTGGAGGCTGACTCCATACACAGTTTCAAGGGTAGATATGATAGAGCCCAGTAGGCTCGGGAATCTGTACACCGGTTGATTGACAGTTGAGAGGCGGGACCAAAGAGCCAAAGCTCAACCCCCGCAAGCACAAATAGGTGAGTACAAATAGGTGAGTACACACACACACACACACACACACACACACACACACACACACACACACACACACACACACACACACACCACACACACACAGC
>WNGS01154980.1:0-29389 GCA_020271785.1 Procambarus virginalis
TCGATGACGTCACGGAGTCTCCCATTCTCTAATTTTAAGAGGATACTGTTAAGGGAAGACTATACTATTTGTGTATGAGTGTGTCGGTTTCCCGACAGCGGTATAAGCACACATCAGGGTCAGTGATAGCTAAATCTTAGCATTCGAGAGATCCAGAGAGCTCGCTCATTCCTCAGTGTAAAACTCGTACCGGACGTAACTCCAGCACCGGCCGATGAAAACATCTTGCAACAACAGGCTTTAGTAACGAACTGAGAGAAAATGTCGCTATGAGGCTATTTATTTAAAATAAGGTCAGGTGAACCTAACAGTTAAAGTAACTCCAGAAAGCCTTTTGTCCCATATGAGTCAGATGCAAATTATGTGAACCGAAATAAATGTTATATGAATAACGTTCCTTAAACGTTATTCATATAAATAAATTATGATCACACAAATATATAATGGACATAAAAATAAATAAAATAAATTATGGAAATTTGGTTTTGGGCAAGTAATCCCTCTGAAGTTAGGTTCGTTACTAAAGCCAGTTGTTGCACGATATTTTCATCGGCCGCTGCTGGAGTTACGTCCGGTACGAGTTTTACACTGAGGAATGAGCGAGCATTGATACTGGATCTCTCGAATGCTAAGATTTTAGCTATCACTGACCCTGATGTGTGCTTATACCGCTATATTTTGGTGAAGACCTTACAGACTAGGATGCATCTAGAGGTAATGCAAGATAATAAGAAATATTGGAAGGAGACATTCAGCTGTATTGTAACTCCATCATTTACGATCTATGAGGACACCTCAATATTTTAACAAGGTTTTTTATGACTTCGATTAGCGAGATTAGTGCCAATATAGTGAGATTATTCGTTAAAAGACTTCCTTACACCTTAGTCACGTCAGTGCATTGAATCGTTAATAGTTAAAGGTTTTACCTTGCCTAATATTAGTCTAATATCGAAAAGGATTTATTATCCAATTTACATAAGGCGTTCATGAAGCCAATTATATTTTTTAATCAAGTGAGATGCCCCAAAATCATAATTTTAAACTTTCGGAACAAAACACCGGGATTTTTTAAGGTAAAACACCTGCAACAGTGTCATATGAAAGACTGATTTAAAAAATAGAGGCTCATGGTATTGGGGGTGCAATATTAAGTTAGATTGGGGCATGGCTATTCCAAAGGAAACAGAGAGGTAGTATAAATTGGGTTAAGTGTGATAATGTTGTTAGTGTAATGCCTCAAGGCTCTACACTAATTACCTCTGTTGTTTATAATATATATATAAATTATTTAGATTCAGGTTTGAGTAGAAACATTTGCAAATTTGGCGATGATACAAAAACCGGTATGGAAATTAACACGGAAGAAGACTCACTATCACTTCAGGTTGATCTAATTAGGGTTTTGATATGGTCAAAAGATTGGCAGATGTAGTTCAATGCTGGTAAATGTAAAAGTTTGGAGGCTAGATAATGATGATAGAGTTACATGATACGAGCTGGATGGTGTTGAGATTGCGAAAGGGATCTGGGAGTTATGATTAGTAAGATTTTAATATCAAAGGTCCAATGCAAGAATGTTCGTAATAAGGCTAATAGGACACTGTGATATATTAATCGAAGCGTTAGTAACAAGACACTTGGTGTTGTTCTTCAGCTATATCTTGCTCTGGTTAGGCCCTATTTAGATTATGCAGTTCAGTTTTGGTCGCCATTATATAGAATGGACATAAATTCACTTCAACGTGTCCAGCTTAGGATGAAAAAGTTAATTCCCCAAATTAGAAATCTTTCATATGAAGAATGCTTAACAAAACTTAAATTGCATTCAATGGAAAGGCGAAGAGTTAGGGATGACATGATAGAGGTTTACAAGTTGATGAATGGACAGAACAAAGGGGGATATTAATGGAGTATTAAAGGTATCACCACAAGACAGAACGAGAAACAATGGGTATAAATTGGATAATTTAGATTTAGGAAATACTTGTGTAAATACTGGTTCGGTAACAGGGTTGCTTATTTGTGGAACCAATTGCCACGAAACGTAGTGGAGGTGGGGTCCCTAGATTATTTCAAGCGTGTGTTGAACATGTATATGAGTGGGATTGGGTGGTTATAAATAGGAGCTGCCTCGTACGGGCCAATAGGCCTTTTGCCGTTCCCTATGTTCCTATGTTGTTGAACAGGCATAACAAAGGAGATAGGAGTTTCGTGTTCAGGACAGAACACGAAACAATAGGTTTAAGTTAGATAAGTTTAGATTTAGGAAAAACTTGGATAAATTCTTGTTCGGTATGAGAGGTTGTTGATTTTTGGAACTAATTACTGCGTAACGTGGTGGAGGTGGAGGTCCCTCGATTGTTTCAAATGTGGGTTGGACACATATGGGTGCGATTGGGTAGTTATATATAGGAGCCGATTCGTATGGGCCAGATGGCCTGAAGTTACCTTTGTTCTTATACTTCTTAAGTTACATTGGTATAGATCGTAATGAAAAGGCAAACTCACTAGCAAAAACTGCCACTGCTCTTCCTGTTGTACAGGTTCAAATACCTCAAAGTTTTTCACATATCAATGAGCAACTCAAGAAGAAAATACGCCCAACTATCAAAAGTCGCCACAGACCCAAAGTAGAGGAAGGAAGATCCACTGAGATATGGTATGAATAAGCCACTGGGTTATACTGTTTGAAGCCTGAGAAATAAATATACAGAGACATTGCACCTCGGATGCATTTCCGATGGTTCCTTTCATATAAAAGGGGTGACGCAGAGGAAAATAAGACTCGCGTCCCTACCAAAAAAACGAATAAGTAAGGAGTAAGGCGTCCCTGTACATACCAGTTGCATTGCTCCTGGCAGTATGGGTTCGAGTCACTTCTGGGGTGTGAGTTTTCAGTTGCATATAGTCCTGGGGACTATATGCAACATTGTTTTTGGTAGGGACGCGAGTCTTATTTTCCTCGGCGTCACCTCTTTTATATGAAAGGAACCATCGGAAATGCATCCGAGCCATACATTCCACAACGACTACAATGATTAGAAAAGCTGTTAAAGAATGGGACTCACTACGCCCATTCTGCACATCCGCAAACAATATAATGTTAATATAACAGAGAAAAAGGGGGAAACACCACCTCCATTTAATACTTTGACCCAAATATCAGAGCGAATAACCGAACTCAATTACGGGCTCACCACAGCTCGTGCTACATGGTCACTTCGTTCTGAATTGCTAAATCTAAAACAACAACAACGTTTTCTCACTGATAGTTCCCTTCCCTTCCATACCCTTGGCTTTCAATTGGGCAAAAATATGCTTTACATTTATCTCCAGTTCGAAGAATATTTCAGCATGACAATGATTAGAATTTGTAATTATGGATTCAAGCAGGTATAATTAATTCCAATAAGTCGTTATTGGGGATCCAAATTTTAATTTTTTCACAAATTTCATTAATGATTCTGGCAGATAATTTCATAACCAATGGATATAAAAACTGATAAAATTATTGTCTAAAAATAGCTGAGAATAAACTGTTAATGAATTGTTGTTTACAATTATTAAAAGAAAATTTAACATCTCATTCATATTTAAGTTACAAAATATATTAAAAAATAGAACAAATTTAGTGCAGAGTACACTCTTAAATTCACTCTTAAATTCTTAAAATTAAAATGCACTCTTAAATACTCTTTAGTGCACTCTTAAATTCAGTAAACTTCATTACAATGTCCGAATAAAACTGCAGAAGTAGCAGGCGATTTGAATATTTTCAGTGTTGAATATGTCCATCAATTATATTATTCCACAACTTTGGTAGTTTCCTTCCATGCAAGGATGTCCGCCTGGAGTTGAGGAAGACGACTATAGGAGCCCTGGTCCAGAGGACACCGCGTGAAGGGGTCCAGCCCGAACTCCAGTAGCAGGCGAATCAGCGTCGACTCGTCTGTCACCATCTTGGGCGAGTGCAGCAGCACCGGCGCCTCCATCACCGCCAGCGTCACGCTGTCTCTGAACTCTTCCGGGACCTCCTCCGATGATTCCTGATACGGCACTGCGAAATGATGAAAGAAAATACCGGAATCGGCTGCCTTCTGCCCAAGGGAAGATAGATACTGTGCGTGGTCAAGTCGCAGAACCTGATAGACCGAACTAAATATTTCTAATTCACGTATCTTTTTGTAAGTACTATCAAAGAGGTCCGCGAACAACTTGTATCTGTTTCCTTCATTATATTCTAAGGTCAAGCCAATTGTAACAAATGACACTGTTATGGCAACTAGGGTATCTGCAACGACCTTAGCCAGGCCAGGAGCTCGATAAGCCTTCCTGAGTTTTCGTAAATCGGCAAACTCCAAATACAAAAAGATAACATGCTCGGTCATATATAACCTTTTCTTTCCGATTAAATTTAGGGATTCCTCTGCCATTTGTTTTAAGACATTCATTAGGTTGTAGAGCAAGGATACTTCTAGTCCGACATTTATTCTTGTTAACTGGTCAACTGCTGCATCACCAATACCATCAAGGTTGCCATATTCATCAAGGGTGACTAACATATCTTTAAGTTCATGAAGTAAAGTTGGAGCTTCATTCTCTGTACAGAAATGATCGCTATCCATATATTTTCCGTTGATCACCAGGCCTGCAGCTGCTTGCATTCCCGAGGCAGCAACCTGTAAGAAAGTCTTTGGCCAAATGTTGATTAAGTGAACCATTCTCAGACGCAGGTACGGGTTAGGGCACATCTCTGGGTCTGCGAACATTGTCAGTATCCAGGGCTTCACGACAGACTCGAGTGCGCTTAAATTGATGTCATTATCAGGCTCACAAGATGGTGCTAGGTCAATAATTTCCCAAAGGACATCTTCCCATTGCCCTGTCATCTTGACCGACGTCGTACGCATGGAGAGAGTTAATGCGCACAAAATTCCAAGTTGTACGCTGCTAGCGAATAACATTGTAGAATTGTTATTATGCAAGTCATTAAGAATGGCTTTTGATTTGTCAATAAATTCTAACATTTTGTCCCCAGAAAATCCTTCACCGAGGTTCATTACGTCAACTAAGATTGCTATCTTTTTATTCCAGCATAGTTGAGGCAATTGATAGTGGTAAGGTTTGCAATGTTGTGTACCTTGACTTTAGCAAAGTTTTTGATACAGTTCCACACGAAAGACTGCTTAAAAAGATAGAGGCTGATGGTATTGGGGGTGCTATATTTAAGTTGGATTAGGGCATGGCTATACCAAAGGAAACAGATAGTTAGTCAGAGGGGTTATGGGGTTAAGTTAACTTAATGGGGTTAAGTCAGAGTGGGAAATTGTTGTAAATGGAGTGCCTCAAGGCTCTGTCTTGGGACCTCTATTGTTTATAATATATATAAATGATTTAGATTCAGGTTTGTGTAGCAACATTTGCAAATTTGCCTATGAGACAGAAATCGGTAGAGAAATTAACACAGAAGACTCACTATCACTTCAAGTTGATCTAAATAGGGTTTTGAAATGGTCAAAAGTTTGGAAGATGCAGTTTAATGCTGATAAATGTAAAGTTTTGAGGCTAGGTAATGATGATAGAGTTACAAGATACGAGCTAGATGGTGTTGAGATTACGAAGTCGGATTGCGAAAGGGATCTGGGAATTATGATTAGTAAGAATTTAAAAGCAAAGGATCAATGCATGAATGTTCGTAATAAGGAAAATGGGACACTGGGATTTATTAATCGAAGCGTTAGTAACAAGACACCTGGTGTTGTTCTTCATCTATATTTTATTCTGGTTAGGTAGCCATTTAGATTATGCAGTTCAGGTTTGGTCGCCGTACTATATTCTATATAGGTTCACTTGAGCGTG
The DNA here is from genome assembly GCA_020271785.1 of Procambarus virginalis. NCBI lineage: Eukaryota > Metazoa > Arthropoda > Malacostraca > Decapoda > Cambaridae > Procambarus > Procambarus virginalis. Next base: position 5,863 of record WNGS01154980.1, read on the forward strand.
TCCAGTTCGTGTTCGAGTGAATATAAATTCACTCGAATGTACAGCGTAGGATGACAAACTTTATTCCCCAAATTAGAAATCTTTCATATAAAGAAAGATTAACAAAGCTTAAATTGCATTCACTGGAAAGGCGAAGAGTTAGGGGTGACATGATAGAGGTTTACAAGTAGATGATTGGACATAACAGAGCGGATATTAAATAGGTATTAAAAGTATCAACACAGGACAGAACACAAAACAATGAGTATAAATTCGATAAGTTTAGATTTAGGAATGACTTGGGTAAATACTGGTTCGGTAACAGAGTTGTTGACTTGTGGAACCAATTACCACATCATGTGGTGGAGGAGGGGTCCCTCGATTGTTTCAAACGTGGGTTGGATATATATATCAGTGGGGTTGGGTGATTATATGTAGGAGCCTCGTATGGGCTCCTAGTGCAACAATTTTTGGCCTTGGGTAAAGTATGCGTCAAAATGCGACGTTCTGTTAGGAGGACGAACACTTGTCTGGTGAAAGACGTCTACCGAGGGGAGAGATAATTAGTATGAGTGTTCCGACAATAACATGTAAAATAACACCATTAAGTACTACTGCTCCCTCAACCGAATCAAAAACTTCCGATATACAATGAAGTCACAATAATGTGACATGTCTGAGAAACTTTTTGCAGCCGGACAACGGAATCGAAGCTGAATCGGAATCTAAACGCGCACCTTAACCCATTGACCACGATATGCTAAAAGTTGCACAACCTGGAGTCCAACAGAAAAATATGAATTTAAAATATTTAAACTCTAAGCCAAACTGGTCTGAGGCCGCGTTGATCTCGCTCTTCGTCTCCTCATATAAGCAGCTAGACCTCTGAATGTACAAGTATTCATGAACCTCCCTACTGGTGGATAATTATCTGGAATAATGTCTACTCTCAATTTAGTGTTTCTCTACACAACACTAAATTCTCTATATGTTTCAACATGTACTCAATAAGTATCAACGCTGACTTTGACGACAGCATTGGTCATTCGTTGAGCTTAACAAGTACTGTATATTTCCCGGGTTCATGAAGCAGTTCCGCGAGCACTTACGAACCTCAACATCTTTTCTCAATCTTTGGCGGCTTTTTTACAATTATTAAACAGTTAATGAGCACCGAAGCACCAGGAGGCTGTTTATAACAATAACAGCAGTTGATTGGGAGGTTTTCATGCTGGTAAACTGTTTAATAAATGTAACCAAAGCCGTCAAAGATTGAGGAAAGGTGTACACGTTCGTAAGTACTTGCATAACTGCTTCGTGAATCCGGGTTCAAAGTTCGCTGATCCAAACTATCATTATGACTGCAATAAAACCTGAGCCGCCACATTCAATAGGACTGTGGTTATTACAAATAAAAAAAATATATGAAATAATAAAAACTAAAGTAAATTTGTAAAAAAGTATTAAAGTAACTAAATTATAATGAACAACAATAAAAATTCTACTGATGCTACAACCACGAAAATTAAATAAATCATTATGTATGATTTATTTAATTTTGAACATTATGAACAAACACTTATGAACGAAAGTTTCCGTAGGTCTCCATTTTACCCTAAACACTTTTAGACATTTTCCAAAATAACTCACATATATATTTATATATATATTTGTATCCGAATAATACAAGCAAAGCTTATAGGGTAAATCTTTTCAACTTATTAAAAACTTTATCACCACTTCCCTATATCTATGACGTGATCATCTAGAACGCGGCCCCCTTCGCCAGAGACGACCTCCTTATATGTAGCCTTGTATAGTTTTGTTGTTGGGATTAAGGAGGCTTATCAACTGCGGGAGGCTAGCTAGTTCAGGCTCCCTAATTAGCAAGCATACTTTAATCAATTCCTGAGGCCTATTGAGCGTATTGGCACGCTTTCAGAGCGCACGTGCACGATAATGGAGATGCGACGAACTAATTTACTGGTGCAAGAAAATTTCTATCCAAGAACGAATGTGTATGAAACCTGCCCGATTTTGACGATTTGTGGCATTGAAACGAGACCGTTCTACATACTGAGTGTAAAGAACAGATAGGTTCCCAAATTATTTGATGTATTAATCAAATTTATTAATAATTAATACAAATTATTCAATTTATGCTTTGATCTCAATTAGTTTTAAGTTTTAGTCTAAGTGTTTTCCCTATATCTTGACCGAAACGCCAAAACTAGGCTATATTCAATAACGATATTCACTCGCTACTTTCTTCCACCACCATCAGCGGTCAATAGACAAGGTGCACATCAAAAGCCTCTGTAAAGTGAAAGTGAAAAAATACAAACAAATGAATACAGGTGAAAGCTGGAAATGCCAAATAGTCAAAGAAATATACATACTCGTATCATGTACCGGGTGGTCTCGAGTAACAATGGGTATAAATTGAGTAACATTAGATTTAAGAAAGAATTACGGGCACCTGGCATCTCTTGGATGGCTAAATCCTCATCAATCCCAGTGGATCTTCCTTCTGTAACTTTGGCTCTGTGGCACTTGATGGTTGGGAGTATTTTCCTCTTGATTTGCTCCAATCTCCAACTGTCTAACTGGTTGGGCACCTTTCCTTTCCCCCCGTCCCATCCCAAATATTGAACCCCCCCCCCCATTTCCAGGTGCTATATAGTGGCGCTTTCCCTATCCAGTCAACACAGAGATAATATACAACTCCTCGCAGAATCCAACATATAGGAAAAGAAGCCATAATCTAGTACTGTCACTCACCCTAGATTGGATACCAAGTTACATTGGCATAGATCGTAATGAAAAGGTAAACTCTCTTCAATGAATGAAACTTCTTCAAACTCTCGTAATGAAAAGGCAAAGCCCCTTCCTCTTCAACTGTCTCATGGAACAATTCATGAAGCTCAAGCTACCAAAAGCCAAACTTCTTAACTATGCAGACGACTTTGTGGTCATCATCAATGTCAAAGGTGCAAGGAACCATGCGCAAAAATGCCTAGATATTATCAGCAGGGAAGCGGAATGCATAGCAGTGAAAATAAACAGCAATAAAACAAAAGCAATGGCCGTTAAAATGAGAACTCAAGGCATCAGACTGACAATACAAGGACAAGAAATCGAATAGGTTACCTCTTTTCAATACCTAGGAGTCATAATAGACAACCAGTTGAAATTCACTCAAGAAATTGAATATCTTCGGCAACGCTGCAAAGCCAGAAACGCAGCTTTGCGCTCCCTGACCAGTCTTAGAGTGGGTGCATCTCTACCAGTACTCAAAATGTACTACGTTCAAGCAGTTAGGTCAGTCATCGACTATGCTGCTCCTGCTCTTACATCCCTCAGTGATAACCAATGGGAGAAACTGGAAGTGTCTCAAAATGATGCTCTGAGAACAATGCTGGGAGCACCTATATGGACGCGTAGAGAGAACCTTATAATGGAAACAAATTTACCAGCATTAGAAAACAGGATGAAACAAAGGATAGGCACCATAATAGGAAAACTTACTGGAACAACCGCCAGGCTGTCAATCAAAGACAGCATACAGAGATCCTTTCAGAAAAACCTACAGTATAGAACAAGCTCATGGATGGATAATGTGGTCATGATTTTAGAGAAAATGGACCTGAAATGGACTATTAAAAACAAAGGGGAAGATAGACCATATCAACACTTTCGACAGCCTCCTCCATGGTAAGAATAGAGTCTAAAGATAATCATTGAAAGATTACCAGTTAAAAAATCAGCATGTGACCCGCAGAGACTCAAGGAAGTAATAGAACAACAAATGGAAACTATCTCTAGACCCACAACGACTCACATCTTCACAGACGGATCAGTTGATCAAGAAAGAGGTTCTGCTGGGGCAGCAGTTTACACTACCAACCATGAAGCTTACTGGAGCATGAATAGTGGGTGCTCAACATTGCAAACAGAATTATATGCCTGAAGGAGGCAATAAACTATACAATTGAGAATAATTTACATGATGTCATCATTCATACCGACTCTAAATCTTCGCTCCAGGCATTGTTATCCAGTCAGCACAGAGATAATATACAACTCCTCACAGAAATTCAACATATAGGAAAAGAAGCCCATAATCGAGGGTTGTCAATCACCCTAAATTGGATACCAAGTCACATTGGCATAAATGGTAATGAAAAGGCAGACTCGCTAGCAAAAACTGCCACTGCTCTACCTGTTGTACAAGTTCAAATACCTCCAATTTTCTCACAGATAAAGGAGCAAATCAAGAAGAAAATATTCTCAACTATCAAAAGTTGCCACAAAGCCAAAGTAGCGGAAGGAAGATCCACTGTGATATGGTACGAACAAGCCACTGGTTACTCCTCTTTCACGCCTGGCAAAAAGATATCCAGAGACATTGCAGTAGCCATACACAGACTCAGGCTTGGTTACAAGTGCTGCTGGGAGGTAATGAACCCAATAGTTAAAGAGTGTCACATATGTGAAACTGAGGCAGGGGTGCCACTGTTGCACTACTTACTGGAATGTGAAGCTACTGAACCCCTGCGCATCAAACTCAACATTAATCCAACGACAGCAGTTGCATTAGATGCACATTCCACCGCGACTACAAAGATTAGAAAAGCTGTTAAGGAATGGGACTCATTGGTGAGCATTCTGCATCTACATCCACCACCAAGGTAATGTTAATAAAACAAGATTAAAACCAGTGCACTAAAACAGAAGCGATAAATAAGCAGGGAACAGGAGAAATCCCTTCCTCCATTTTAAACTTAGACCCAAATATCACAGGAAAAAGGTTATCATATATAACCAAACTCAATTACGGGCTCACCATAGCCCGTGCTACATGGACACTTTGTCCTGACTAGCTAAATCTGTAACAACAACAACAAGAGAGTTAGTTATTCATTTGCAGTTGGTTGTGTGTGTTGGAACAATTTCTACAGTCAGTCTGTCACATGATCCGAGACAATGGATACCACTGCTACAGATGATTATTTTCCTAGTCTTCCACTATCGTTCTTAGTCGACGTAATGAACGTCGGTGAAGGATTTTCTGGCGACAAAATGTTAGAATTTATTGACAAATCAAAAGCCATTCTTAATGACTTGCATAATAACAATTCTACGATGTTATTCGCTAGCAGCGTACAACTTGGAATTTTGTGCGCATTAACTCTCTCCATGCGTACGACGTCGGTCAAGATGACGGGGCAATGGGAAGATGTCCTTTGGGAAATTATTGACCTAGCACCATCTTGTGAGCCTGATAATGACATCAATTTAAGCGCACTCGAGTCTGTCGTGAAGCCCTGGATACTGACAATGTTCGCAGACCCAGAGATGTGCCCTAACCCGTACCTGCGTCTGAGAATGGTTCACTTAATCAACATTTGGCCAAAGACTTTCTTACAGGATGCTGCCTCGGGAATGCAAGCAGCTGCAGGCCTGGTGATCAACGGAAAATATATGAATCGCGATCATTTATGTACAGAGGATGAAGCTCCAAGATTACTTCATGAACTTAAAGATATGTTAGTCACCCTTGATGAATATGGCCACCTTGATGGTATTGGTGATGCAGCAGTTGACCAGTTAACAAGAATAAATGTCGGACCAGAAGTATCCTTGCTCTACAATCTAATGAAGGTCTTAAAACAAATGGCAGAGGAATCCCTAAATTTAATCGGAAAGAAAAGGTTATATATGACCGAGCATGTTATCTATTTGTATATGGAGTTTGTCGATTTACGGAAACTCAGGAAGGCTTATCGAGCTCCTGGCCTGGCTAAGGTCGTTGCAGATACCCTAGTTGTTATAACAGAATCATTTGTTACAATTATCTTGACCTTAGAATATAATGAAGGAAACAGATACAAGTTGTTCGCGGACTTCTTTGATAGTACTTACAAAAAGATACGTGAATTAGAAATATTTAGTTCGGTCTATCAGGTTCTGCGACTTGACCACGCACAGTATCTATCTTCCCTTGGGAAGGAGGCAGCCGATTCCGGTATTTTCTTTCATCATTTCCCAGTGCCGTATCAGGAATCATCGGAGGAGGTCCCGGAAGAGTTCAGAGACAGCGTGACGCTGGCGGTGATGGAGGCGCCGGTGCTGCTGCACTCGTCCAAGATGGTGACAGACGAGTCGACGCTGATTCGCCTGCTACTGGAGTCCGGGCTGGACCCCTTCACGCGGTGTCCTCTGGACCAGGGCTCCTATAGTCGTCTTCCTCAACTCCAGGCGGACATCCTTGCATGGAAGGAAACTACCAAAGTTGTGGAAAAATATAATTGATGGACATATTCAACACTGAAAAAATTCAAATCGCCTGCTACTTCTGCAGTTTTATTCGGACATTGTAATGAAGTTTACTGAATTTAAGAGAGGCCTCTGCACTAAATTTCTTCTATTTTTTAATATATTTTGTAACTTAAATATGAATGAGATGTTAAATTTTCTTTTAATAAATGTAAACAACAATTCATTAACAGTTTATTCTTTATCCTGCTTTTAGACAATAATTTTATCAATTTTTACATCCATTTGTTATGAAATTATCAGCCAGAAGTGTGCAGTCGGTCATGCAGAGACGACAATGCCACTGGAAATTAATAGCTCCCAGAGCCCCCTGGCAAGGTGGGTTCTATGAACGTATGAAAGAGACTGTCAAGAAATGTTTAGGGAAGACCTAACGTCGACAGAAATTTAGTTTCTCTGAACTCCAAACACTCGTCGTGGAAATTGAGGCGCGAGTCATCAACCGCCCCTTAACTTACCTATCAGATGACTTGTCACAGAGAGAACCCCTGAGTCCCTCACATTTAATACACGGAGGCCTGCTGAGCCTTCTGATACCTTTGGCAGAAGAGGATCCAGTTGACCCTTCCCATGTGACTAGGAGTGATATGGTGGAAAGTTACCAACATCTCTCGAGAGTAATTGAAAGGTGGAATGAGGTGTAGATTCGAGAGTACCTCACAGCTCTACGAGAGTACCACTATGGAGCTTCGAGCCCCTATAATAAGGTTCAACTCAAACCAGGACACCTAGTACTAATTGACAGTTATGGACCCAGGTCAGAATGGCCTATAGGCAAAATTGTCTCTGTCCACCCAAATCACCAAGGCATCCTGAGAGTAGTACGGGTTTTGTGCCGAGGCACTACTACCCTAAAAACATTAGAGAAGTTGGTACCTATCGAATTAGCAGAACAAGAGTGCTTAACAGAACCAACTTCATCTACAGTTTCCGAGAACAACAATTCTGATCCACCGAGCACACGCCCACTTAGAGCAGCTGCTCAACAATGTAAACGGAAACTACAAGCCTATTATAGCTCTGACTAAGAGCAAATAATTTACCATCCAATTTGAGTAATTATGATACCGTGTTGTGATGTCTAGTAACAAATCAGTTACAAGTCACAATGACCCAGGACATTTACCTCACAGTGGATTCTCAGTTACCTTAAATTGTATGATTTAATCATTAATTTGTTTGTGTAGGCTATCAACTATACCATTATTCCATCTAGAGCATCTATGAGTTTACAAAACTTTAAGACTTAGTAACATAGCCGTTGCACGTCATCGTGACACCAGTCAATGAGTGCATTGTAGACTTTAGTAGTTATTAACTTTAGATGATTCACAATTACATGTTTTCCATTTAACATGAGTTCCTTTACAAGACTTAAAGTCTTATCTGTCCTTGACGGGACATCCGTTATGTGTGTACTAACGTACTAACAATAATTTAAAATTAACTTCAGGATAGGTACGTCAGTACTCAACATTGAACTGCGACCCGAGTCCCCCCCCCCCCCCGAGTTATGTTGGAAATTTCCAACACTGACACACTACCATTGTATTATAATTCGTCATTATCGTATACTAATTACAGTAATTATTAATTCCACTAACTGTAGTGCTAACAAATTCATATTTCTTTATCTGAGCATATTGCTAATATTCTCACGACATCGAGAGGCAGGATTGCATCAGATAATGTCCATCTAAACATATTTATTACCAATATGTTAGAGAATTCAATATGGTTCTGTAAATTTAGCAGTATTCCGTGCAATAATTAACTATGGATTATATAACTCCTAATAATCCAAAACCGAGAGTTATTAACTGAGATTATCATCAAGTAACAGTTTTATCTGTTACGTACGAATGCTATGGAGGAAATAAAATTTCTCTCCATTTCTCGATTAACACCATTAAACTAGAATATGATATTATTTAATTCCCTACAATTGCAACCCTGTTCTCATTAACACATTACATCAGTAATTACACGGAAAAGAATTATCCATGATTATTAAATTCTGTTGTGAATGCGTGAGACGGGCTGAGGGAGAGAGGCGTGGAGACGCCATTCGCCATTAAGCACACGAGCTAGCGACACAACAATCACATCGTGCGTCCGGGAGAGTCGAACTTCTATCAGTTTTACGTTAGGCCCTTGCAGTTAATCGGCCTAGGAGCATGCAATTGCTCCAGTACTAGATTGCTTCCGTGGACAACCAGCAGGTTAAGTGCCCTAGTATTGTTTATATTGAGTTCTCCATATAAATTTTATTGACCTCCCCAAACAATAAGTACGTCCATAAGGAATTAATTTTATATCTTCTATGGCATAGTGAGGATACTAGATAGTAGGTGTAAACGATTGGTATATTTAGTTGAAATTTCAGCTTGTGTTGAAAGTTGTCGTGGTCCTGTCATGTTCCCACACCATGCTCGAGCACACGTGTTGCAGCAAGCAGCAGACGACGCCATCGTACCTCTACCTCTCCGTTCAATATTACAGCTAAGCAGCTGAACCCTTTTCAATTATTTTCTTTGACTGAGTGAACTCTAGAATTGACTATCAGTCAAAGATATTTAGTTTATTTGATTTGAGATATCTAACGTAATTTGATAGCCTCATAGAAGTCAAATGAGAACAATTTCTTGTTTAATCAACATATAATCTTCTTACTATTAATCAATTTGTCTAATGTTTATTTACATGTTATTTAGTAGAAATTACTAATTTTATTTGAGGAAGAACCAGCCTCGATAAAGCGTACTGGAAGTAGATTACTTCTGGTATTAACCCTCCATTTTGTGAAGGACAGAAAGTTTATTCTCGAACATTAATATTATACAGCCCATTGAAGTTTAAAGAATAACCTTTAATAGTTCCATTATCCATTGGCACTGATATTTCAGTCCTTATCACTTATTCCTTTATCTGTTTCCCTTTTCAGTAAAAATTGGGTGGTCCTTCGATTAATTTAAATTAATCTATTAATTAAACATCAATCAATAAATAGAAAGTAAGCTTTCTTCCCAACACCACCAACATCACTACCACACTACTCACCAACATCGTCACTACCACACTACTCACCATCACTACCACACTACTCACAATTATCATCACTACCACACTACTCACCATCATCATCACTACCACACTACTCACCATCATCATAACTACCACACTACTCACCAACATCATAACTACCACCCTACTCACTATCATCATAACTACCACACTACTCACCATCATCACTACCACACTACTCACCAACACCATCACTACTCACCATCATCATCACTACCACACTACTCACCATCATCATCACTACCACACCAATTACCATCATCGTCACTATCACACTACTCACCATTATCATCACTACCACACTATTCAACAGTACCATCACTACCACACTACCCACCATCATCATCACTACCACACTACTCACCATCATCATCACTACCACACTACTCACCATCACCATTACTACCACACTACTCACCAACATCATCACTACCACACTACTCACCATCATCATCACTACAACACTACTCACCAACACCATCACTACCACACTACTCACCAACACCATCACTACCACACTACTCACAATCACCATCACTACCACACTACTCACCATCATCATCACTACCACACTTCTCACCAACACTCCATAAATTTCATTTAATTTCTCTTCGAATCCTTTTTGTGTTTACTGGTAAGAAGCACAAGAGAGAGATTTTTATACATATGACACGAAAAAATTTGGGAAAAATCGTAATATTGTGAAATATTTATAAAAATACTACGTAGTTCTGGCAACACTCTGGTGCAATCAGAATTATTTTACAATATAAATTGACGTATTTATGGCACATTTGCATGCATAATTGTGCAGAATCCGGTGCCCCTCAGCTGTGGCGCGCCAAAGGTATTGCGTCGTACGTTCTAAACGTCAAATTTTTCGTAATAACGTCGTAAATAACTCTGTATTTATGAAGAGTAAATATACACTCATTGGCAACCTTCTCATCCCTAGTGGGGATGAGCAGGCACCAGCCCTCAGTAGTAGATGGGGAAGTGCCTTCCTATGCCACCCTTGTATGGAAATCAGATAAGGAAATCAGAAGCGGGGAGCCACATAGTGCCACTCCATATTAGGTCATCTGGGGGGAGAGTAGTAGTGGTCGAGAAAACGGTGGAAACTGGAGATAACTGTTGTATATAGCGGTATGGATATGTTCATTTATACAGTGGTAGTATGACAGTATATTTAAGTAAAAAAAAAATGAATTTATTGTATAATAAACACGGGTGAGAGCCAGCCACACCCCTCCTCATTCTCTCTATGGGTCGGGTGTAACAAAAAACAGGTTAGTCTGAGTAGAGGTGGGGTCCCCCACCCTCCCTCGTACAGGGTGACCTTGAGTGAACCGTAAGAGGGTCAACGCCCTCCTGACACACATATAGTATTTAGGGGTATATATAATCGTTCAAGACTGAACGATCCCTCCAGGACTATATACATATATATATATGTTCAGACCCATATCGTACGTGGTGACCTTGGGTGGTCGGTCGTACCCTTCCTTGCACCTAATGGCCTTGACTTCACCCTTCTTATATATAAGAGCATTTAAGGAGTATTAAAAATCAAAGAATTTATTAATGCCCCCACCCCTAATGTGTTGTAAGGGGGGACCCCACACCTCCTAGTTGTTGTAAGTGTTTTTTTATTTTAAGATTATATACTTAAAAGGGGAAAAGAAATAAGCCATATGTTTTATAGATTATATTAAACAAAGTACAGTAGGGTTAAACATAGTCAAATTGTATGTCATCCACCCCCCCCCCTTTATAATACTTCCCCACCAGTTGACGCCTCCGCGCCCACAGGTCCGTTGTGGGGTCTTCCTTCCCCTCCTCCCCCTGGGATGAAGATGATGACTCATCATCATCACCCAGAGAGTGAATTGGGTGTAGTGATTCTTCTCCCTCAGGTATTGGACTACTGACGTCATAGGGTTCTCTCTCACTGGAGGGCTGTTGTCCTTCCGCACCTTGTGGATCAATGACGTCACCACCTTCACTCTCGGGGGACATTCCCGGGCATCCGGTGGTATGTCTGGGTGTCCATACGCTAGACTAGTGTATTTGTTGAGGTAAAAGCGCTTATCATCAAAGGCGCTTAAGCCTTTCTTAGAATTGAAAACAGTTGACATTTGCCCCGCCACATTCCTAATTTGTGAATAATGGAAAGTATTTACTACTCCATTACTGTGTAGGGTCTCTTTAAAGTGGCTATGTGTTAAAGATCTTTGCACAGCGCGAGGAATACCCTTAGCGGTGATGAAATTTGAATTATCGTGCAAAAGCACACTATACATTTTGGCCTTAAGTGCTACAACTTCAAGGATGTGTCTGTCTGAAACTTCTGACTTTAAAAGTCCTAGAACGCCTTTTTTAGACGGGTCATATAAAGGGTGAGTTACAGGAAAGTTACTCGTATCTAACCATGATCTAAGGGGTTCTTTCCCCATCTCGTCAAAGACATCTTCGCTGAGTAAGCTAAATATGAAGCTGTCTGTATCACTATACTGCAGTTGTACTCTATCTGAATAGTGCCCCTTAAGTACTCGGTACCAAAAATGGTACAAACTGTATTTTGCTAGCTCAAGAATCTGGAACCCAATGTAATTAGGATGAGTAATTTTAATGAATGGTCTGGAACTGACAGACAATAATTTATTGTCACCTAAATGCACCATTCGTTTAAAGCGTGGATTCTTCACCTCCCGTAAAAAGACTCTAGCAGAAGTCACTAGTTTGGTGTCAATGGCATAACGGGTTGGGTCCAGTAGTGTTTTACCGAAAACACTGTTAGTCAGCAACTTAAAAAGTGTTTTCCTATCGTTACTGGTGGAGGCATTTCTATTGTTAACGTTTGTGTTAACAAATCCCGCCATAAAATCAGACTGATGGAACTCATAAATTGCATGAATAGTCTGTACTTCAAGACCTATCTCAATAAATAGCTGTAAAAGGTGAAGTGATATGAAATATTGTTGTTTGGGCAGATGATCACCAACCAGTTTAATATTTTTTTTTAGGGAGCTTTGTAATGTTATTTGTTTCCAGAAGTCCCTTACTAAATGGGGAGATATCCATCATACTTATTCCCCTATGGTGTAAACAAAGGGGTAGATCGTCTGTTAGTCTAGCTATTTCAGGTCTTATGTGTTTGGTGTCAATTAAGAGCCAGTAGCCTTTGTTAGAAGAGAATGGCTGTTCTGTCATTATTTTCCCTTCACTAATGAAGGAGTTCATCTCATCAGATGATAGTCTCCTTAGTCCCCCATAGGGCAATTTCTTAGTCATACAACTCCCATAAAGGGAGTTGAAATCTAAATACAGTAAGAATGAAGATCTATCCTCCCGGGGGTTAAAAGATGGGTTGACATATCGGTTGTTAGCTCTGACGTAACTCCTAACTGCAGTTGTAAAACCTCCTCGAATGTTTTGTGAGAGGAGGTTGTGCAACGTCACGTCGGCACTTAACTCCAACGATATTTTGCTGCTTTTCAAGAAGCAGTCGTAGGAATAGCCCGGGAGACTACAGTAATGGGTCATTTCTAAAGAATGTAAGTCATTTAGAATTACTCTGTGGTGTGTAAAAATGTCGGCTAGTAAGCCGACATCACACTTTAAATAAATGAGAAGGTAATCCTTCAATGACCTACATCCTGTTGTCTCCCATACTAATTTAGAATGACTATATTCATCCAAAGTTATACCTGATTTGTTTAGGGAGCTGTAAAATATTTCAATTGGGGGGAGTGTTGTATCATTAAAGCAGCTGATTTTAGTGGTATATTCATAAGGAAAAAATTGTTTCCCCCTTAAGAGAAGGTGGTGACTCTCTTTAGGCAAACCTTCTATCATTGAGTGCGTGAATGTTAAGGGGCTGGCTGAATCTATGTGGGTCTTTGCTAGGGATGAAAGACTACCTGTAATAAAAGCCAGTGAATCGAGAAATTTAAGCTTCCCTATTTCCACTGTGACGATAATCTCTTATCAGAGATTTAGCCTGCTATTTCTGTATCTCATCCCGTCCTCATCAATATACAAGATACGTTTTGTAGTGGCTAAACGTATATATTAAGATAGCCACATGCCCAGCAACTCCCTCCTCCCCCCACTCCAGCACCTGCTGTACACACCTGGTCGACGCGCCGAACCCTTCAACTGCCTAACTAGCGACTTGCGGCCATCCAGCTTCCTCATTGGCCGCCAACCAACACGCCACTCCGGTTCCTCGCCAATCACAAGTCATCGCCAGTTATTGTTGGAGTCCCTTGCGTTTCTGCCAGCCAGAATATCGTGTGCTCTCAGACTATGAACACCTAAGTGACTCACCTTGTGTGGTCAAATAGAGGTTTATAGTTAGTGCATATATTCCAGCATTCATATTTTATTTACCTTTGTATGTCAATTCTCCTCCCCATTAACGTAATCTATTTTCATGTTTATTTATTTTTCCACTTGACATTTTTTACCATTAAGCCAAGATTTTGCATTTGTTTCAATTTGTGTTTTTTATTGTTATTAAAATCCATTGTTTATTATTGTGTTTTATGATTCTGACCTTACCACAGATTACCAATCACGCAGTCATTCTTTTTTTCTTTTTTTTCCTTTTCTTTTTTTATATATTATATGTGGCCCAGCACTGACACCTGCTAGTTGGAAGACTGCCGACCACCATTTCCAACTCGTTACCGTCACATATAAATGGGGGCCTGTCACGGAGCTTCACTCAGGTATTGGTAATTGTGGTAAGCATACTTGGCTTTCATTTCCCTTGCTTCCATTATTCACATTAATCATTTTATATTTTATATGGTGCTGTGTATATTGTACATTACGGGAATAGCATATGGTGAGAGTGAGACAACTTTGGATTACGTGGTGACTGTAGGCCGCAGTCATACTCTTAATTGGTCGTCTCCCCCTTCCGTGTTATCATCCGTGTTTAACATCTTTGTCCCCAGATATTTCTCACTTTTTGACAGATTATCACATAGGTACCCTGGTACTGTGGTCTGTCTCCGGGTCAATAGCACCCAAGTCCTGCAATCCGACTCTAGGAGGAAAAAGAGGGCTTTAGATCCTCTAGCACGAACTATTATTGGCGAATTGGGACCTCGCCGATAGTTCTCGTCACCAGTTGACACTCGCACCCCTACTCGTCGGTCAGACTGATGGTATTTACCAAAAGGTAGGGAATTGGCGTTCTTTCTTTTGAGCACAAAGTTCGCTAATTCTGTAAATACCATATTCAATTTCAGTGGGTACCATTGCTTATGTTCTATAGTGACTTGGCAAGGTATGACTACATTTTTTGGACTACCTCATTTATTTTGAAGCCATTTAGTGTTTCACTTGTATTTTAAACTCAGTTTTCACTAATTAGTAGGATTTTCTTGCCTTTATCCTCCCATAGTGAGTACCAGGTACAAGATTTCCTGCGACCTTATTCATTTACCATCTTGAATTAACTTTAATTATTAATAATTCCCCACAGGATAGGTATCAGTTGCCACGTTTCCTGTTTCTGACATTCACCATATTCTCACTATATTCGTGTCTCCTTTGTTTTGCTATATTTTCACCATGTTCCGCTTACAAGCTTTCAAAGCAGATCCAGAAGGTGAAATAGGGACCTTACGTCACGCTAAGAGGGTCGATTTGTTAACTCTTGCACATGAGTATCACTTGGAAGTTCCTGATGGAGCCAACAAATTTGCCATTAATAATATGATACTGGATCACCTTGCTGATGAAGGTATTATAGATTCTTCTACTCATGAACAGTACATTATTTCAGATAAGGATGACTTGAGAGCGATAAAGCTCAAATTGGAACTTGCCAAGATCGAGCTACAGCAACAACAAGAAGCAGCTGCAAGCAGAGAGCGTGAAGCTGCCCTCAGAAAGGAAGAACAAGCGCGTGAAGCTGCCCTCAGAAAGGAAGAAGCTGCCCTCAGAAAGGAAGAACGGGAAAGGGAGGCCCTACTCCTCAAGGGACAGCAAGAACGCGAGTTGGCCTTATACAAACAGCGACTAGAGATACAACGGGAACACGACCAACGACAGGCAGAAGCAGCTCTAAACTGTCGTGACCGAGAACTCAGAGGGACGCTGCACACCAAGCTCAACTCCAACAAGCGGCAGCTAGTCTTCCTCCCAGTTTCAATATCTCCCATGCAAGTAAGTTAATGCCCCCGTTCCTCGAAACGGAGGTTGATGTGTTCTTTACCACTTTTGAGACCCTTGCTGTTCAACTTAATTGGCCTGACGACCAATGGGCTACCCTTCTCAGAGTACATTTAACAGGTAGAGCAGCAGTCACACTCAGCACTTTGGCTTCGGAAAACGACTACACCACCCTGAAACAAGCTGTGTTGGACGCCTACCTTCTCTCCACCGAAAGCTATCGACGAAAGTTTCGTGACTACGTCAAGGCAAGTACCACCACCTTCTTAGAATTTGCTAACACCAAACGAAGATATTTCATGAAATGGCTGGAGGCAGCACATGTCTCTACTTTTTCAGAACTTGTCAACCTCATACTGGTTGAAGAATTTTTGAGACGTGTACCTCCTCCTGTCCGCCTATACTTAGCAGACAAGGAAGAGACGGAGTTAGTGAAGTGTGCGAAGTCAGCTGACACTTACAGCCTCATCCACCGGCTGACTCCAGAACCTACCAGCAAGAAGTCTTGGTACAGTTACGAGAAAGCGAGCCCAGATCAAGGTACCTCTCAACTGTACTGCAGGTATTGTCGATTATATGGACACACCATTGACAAATGTGGTAAGTCCCAATCTAAAGGTAACGTCGAACCCCTAAGTCTAAACCTACTCACCCTAAGTCCGGTAAGCCTGTAATGAATGTTGGTGTTCATGCTAATGATCTCTCTCTCTTTACCAAGCATCTATATCCAGGAACTATCTCTACCCACGGTTCAGATTCAGAGGGACGTTTCGGACTTAAGATCCTACGGGACACAGCGGCTCTACAATCGATCGTCTTGAAATCGGCTGTGCCCAACGTCGCCTACACAGGAGAGACTGTGTTCATCACTGACCTTACTGCTACAACTCCTTATCCCCTTGCAAGAGTTTACCTGGATTGTCCCTTCGTGACCGGTGAAGTCCAAGTCGCCGTCAGGGAAAAGCCTTTTCCCATGCCTGGAGTGCAACTTCTCCTGGGCAACGACTTGGCAGAAGACCAACAACCAAACAACCTGATCATCAAGGACATATCCGAGGTAAGCAACTCTGTGGTGGATAACCCGATTTTTGAACATTTTCCAGTAAAGGTTCAAGAGAGTGATGAAGGTTCTCCTCCTGTTATGGTGACCACCCGTGCTCAAGCTGCACGTCCACAGCCAGCCGACTCTACTGCTACCGCTGTCCCTCAGGACCCTTCGAAACTACCCCCTAACCTGACCGCGGTGGAGTTCCGTAAGTTACAGAGAGATGATCTTACATTGACACCATTATTCTTTCAGGCTGAAACCCAATCCGACAGTGTTCCTGGGTTCTTTATGGAGAACGAAATACTCTATCGCAGGTATAGACCCAGTAAACTGAAGGACGAGGACGATTGGGCAAACGTTGAACAACTAGTGATTCCTACCAGCCTGCGGCCCACGATTCTACACCTGGCCCACGGCGCTTTGTCACACTATGGGTTCAACAAGACTTACCATGGAATTCGACAAGACTACTACTGGCCAGGTATGGTAAACGACATCAAAACTCATGTCAAATTATGCCACGTGTGTCAGTTAGCCGGGAAACCGAACGTTTCCATTCCCAGAGCACCACTGATACCCATCCAGGTGCCTGAGGAACCGTTCCACAAGCTCATTATCGACTGCGTTGGTCCTTTGCCTCGGACCAGTGCAGGCAACGCATATATCTTAACCATCCTGTGTCCTACCACCAGATTTCCGATAGCAGTTCCAGTGAAAAATATTACAGCTGCTACAGTGGTGAAGAATCTACTGAAAATCTTCACCCAGTATGGATTTCCGAGGGAGATTCAGAGCGACTGTGGTACCAACTTCACCAGTGATCTCTTCAAACGGACTCTGGAGGAGTTCAACATCAAACAGGTACTGTCCAGCCCCTATCATCCTGCTTCACAGGGTTCTCTCGAGCGTAGTCATCAAACCATCAAGGCACTCTTAAAAAAGTTCTGTAATGAGACCTCAAAGGATTGGGATAGGCAAATTGATCTCATCATGTGTATTTTCAGAAGTCTTCCCAACGAGTCACTAGGAGTATCTCCTTATGAGATGCTCTACGGACGTAAGTGCCGTACACCTCTCAAGGCTTTCAAGGATTCTCTACGTGATGACACCTTCAGTGAGCATCAGAATGTGCCCCAGTATCTTCAAAATCTCCGACACATTCTAGAGAGGGTCCATTCCTTTGCCAGCAACAACCTACAGAAAGCCCAGGAGAGGATGAAGACTCGTTACGACCAGCACTGTAAAGTAAGGAAGTTTACACCAGGAGACTTAGTGCTTGCCTATTTCCCTATCCCAGGTTCTCCTTTACAGAACAGGTTCTCAGGACCCTACCGTGTTAAGGAGTGCCGGAACAACTTCAACTACGTTCTCGAGACCCCCGATAGGCGGCGGAAGACCCAGCTGTGCCACATTAATTTACTCAAGCCCTACCATGGGGTTCCTCCCACTGTGTTAACCAATTTCACCTCATTTACAGGTCCATACAGCCACAGTGAGACCTTCCCTGCTTCTCCTTCCGAGAGCACTGACACTGAGACAGCGCTCTCTAACTCAGAAATCCTTACTAACCTTCAACATCATTTTCAGGACGATAATAGTGCTCCACTAATCAAACTCGTCAGAGAATATCAAGAGTTGTTTCGAGATGACCCCCAAGAGTGTACTGTAACTCAGCACGACATCCAACTGCTACCTGACACCCAGCCGATTCGCCAACCATTCTACCGAATCAGCCCGAGCAAAACGGAAGTCATGCGGGCTGAGGTACAGTATCTCTTGGACCATGGACTGGCTACCCCCTGTGAGTCCCCCTGGGCCTCACCATGCATCCTGGTACCCAAACCTCACGGCAAAATCCGTCTGTGTACGGATTATAGGAAGTTGAACCAGGTCACAGTGAAGGACGCCTACCCAATACCCAGGGTAGACGACATTTTGGATGCCATTGGTAATGCCCGCTACCTGTCTCAGGTAGACCTACTAAAGGGCTACTACCAGGTGAGTTTAACGGAGCGAGCTAAGGTACTGTCCGCCTTTATAACCCCGTTTGGTCTCTACAGGTACAATCGCCTTCCCTTTGGACTCTGCAATGCCCCAGCCACCTTTCAGAGAGCTGTCAACCGCGTCATCCAGGGCTTGGAAAACACCTACGCCTATTTGGACGACATCGTGGTAGCATCCAACACCTGGAGCGAACACCTGCTCCAGCTACAACGATTGTTCTACAAGCTCCTGAAAGCCGGCCTCACCATCAATCTGGGCAAGTCCACCTTCGCGAAAGGTAAAGTGCGGTACCTGGGTCATGTTATAGGGAGTGGCAGCCTGGCTCCGTTAAACATTCACATTCAAGCAATCCAACAGTATCCACAGCCTACTACCAGGAAGCAGCTCCTGCGCTTCCTTGGTCTTGCTTCCTATTACCGTAGGTTTGTGAAGAATTTTAGCACTGTTGCAACCCCATTAATCACCTTAACCAGTCCCAAGCAACGGTATAATTGGACCAGAGAGCAAACCGTTGCATTCGAACAACTCAAATTCCTCCTCTGTTCTAATCCCATTCTCGCCTCACCAGATATCAAGAAGCCTTTCATCCTCCATGTCGACGCCAGTGGTACCGGCATCGGAAGTGTCTTAATGCAGCAGCGAGGCGAGGAGGTTCTACCTGTCAGCTACTACAGTTGCAAGTTGAAGCCTCATCAGAAGAACTACAGTACTATAGAGAAGGAACTCCTGTCCATCGTCCTGAGCTTACAACACTTTGCACCATATCTGCACGGTGCTAGGTCCACTACCATCTATTCGGACCACAACCCTCTGAGATTCTTACATCAAGCCCAATTTAATAACCAACGTCTGCTGCGATGGGCTTTATATCTTCAAGGCTTCAATTTAAAGATCTGCTACATCAAGGGGCCTGATAACATCATCGCTGACGCCCTCTCCAGAGTGCATGAGGTAGAGGCAGCTCCACCTCCCACTCTACCTCCAGTGGACATGATTCACCCGAAACAGCAGGCTTCGGGGGAGAGTTGTGACGATAATCTCTTATCAGAGATTTAGCCTGCTATTTCTGTATCTCATCCCGTCCTCATCAATATACAAGATACGTTTTGTAGTGGCTAAACGTATATATTAAGATAGCCACACGTACCAGCAACTCCCTCCTCCCCCCACTCCAGCACCTGCTGTACACACCTGGTCGACGCGCCGAACCCTTCAACTGCCTAACTAGCGACTTGCGGCCATCCAGCTTCCTCATTGGCCGCCAACCAACACGCCACTCCGGTTCCTCGCCAATCACAAGTCATCGCCAGTTATTGTTGGAGTCCCTTGCGTTTCTGCCAGCCAGAATATCGTGTGCTCTCAGACTATGAACACCTAAGTGACTCACCTTGTGTGGTCAAATAGAGGTTTATAGTTAGTGCATATATTCCAGCATTCATATTTTATTTACCTTTGTATGTCAATTCTCCTCCCCATTAACGTAATCTCTTTTCATGTTTATTTATTTTTCCACTTGACATTTTTTACCATTAAGCCAAAATTTTGCATTTGTTTCAATTTGTGTTTTTTATTGTTATTAAAATCCATTGTTTATTATTGTGTTTTATGATTCTGACCTTACCACAGATTACCAATCACGCAGTCATTCTTTTTTTTCTCTTTTTTTTCCTTTTCTTTTTTTATATATTATATGTGGCCCAGCACTGACACCTGCTAGTTGGAAGACTGCCGACCACCATTTCCAACTCGTTACCGTCACACCACCTTAAGATATTTCGTTCCCTGTCTCATGAGGATATTGCTCTTAATATTTGAACCCATAGCAAACTCCCTCAAAATTAAGCCCATGTCATAAGACATATTATGAGCAATTAGGACTAAACTCTCTAGGGCATTCTTGTGTCGAAGGTTGCAATAGTTACACAGAACTCCAATATAATTGAGCTTTTCCCTAAGGTGATCATGATGTTGAACCTTGAAATTGGTGGGGGTAAATACCTCCTCACAAAACTGACAGTGTGACTGCCTCCTAAAATGAACCATATCCTCAAGAGACATGTCTATTTCATAATAGGGAAGAGTGGATCTGATAATTTCCCATTTGGTAGCAACTCGTCGCATGAAATGAGTGACACTGTCCTCCCCAAAATATGTAAATTTATCAACAACCGAGTGGTTCCTATCAACAATTATATAGCTGTATGCTATAGCCTTATGTAAGGCTGTAACAGAACCTAGACAATCCTCAGTGCTTAAGTACGACTCAAAGTCGAAGTAAGCCACATGAGAAGGAGGGTAACCTTTCCCCGTATTTGTAAAATGAAGTGTGTCCCCCTCCTGTGGGTAAATAATTTTCTGAGTGAGCTCACAGGAGGATGAGTGGTTTGTTAGCTCTGTGGAATTTTGATATTCTGAAAGACAGTTTCTACAGAAGACTGTCTTTCGTCTGTGGCTACGAGTAAAGTTCCGTAGGAATTTGTTGAAATTTTTAATTAGTGCCACATGAGACTCTCCCAAGAGCAATAATGGCACTATGACCGAGTACTGTCTGCTGCCACGACGGCAAAGAGAGACGTGATAGACACCGTCACTATGTTTGTGTATTGAATACAAAAAAATGGACAGTTTATTACTACTCTCCAATTTAGAGATATCCTCCCACGAGAGAGGGAAGGATAAATGGTCGTATTTGACCATTTTCCTAACCCTAGAGTGAGACTCTACAAGTTTCCCTATACGTCTCCATTTCCACCCTTGTTGTGATGCCAGAAAAGCAGCGATGCATTGAATAATGCATGTTCTGTTGTTTCCTACAGGGTTTGGGTTGAAAACCTCATTTCGCCCCCTTAGAAAGGGAGGATAAGGGACATAATCCCCCAAAACTGATCTTACACTGGCATTACAGATGACGATTTTCAGGAAATCGACATTATATAGTATGAAACCACTCCCTTCTGTTTCTGAAAGGAGATCCTCCAACCGTGTAATCATATAACCCACCCAGCTATCAATAAGATTACCCACCTCCTCAGGAGTTACCAGTCTAGCAGGTGTCGTTATGAAGTGTTCCCTAAAGTCATCATCTTCTGTGAGTCGTTGTTTTAAAAGTGTAACCTTCACCTCGAGAAGGATTTTTAATGAAGAAGTAAAATTACCATGCCCCCTAAGAGAATTCATGTAATTCTCTATTTCAGATATGTAATAATCCCGAAAGTTGCTTAGGAGCTCTATGGGGTCTGTGGCGAAGGTTGGGGGGATGGAATATTCCATTCTAGTGAAGAGATCCCCCAGGGCCCCCACCCTATTAATTAAGTGGGGGGTGACTATAACATCCTCCTCCTCATCTGAGAAATTTTCATCACTAATTAGTCCATTATCTCTATTGTTGTCAAGAGGTCTAAGACCACTAGGACCTGCCTGAGAGATGTCACCACCACCATCATCATCACCATTATCATCATCACTCATCACTTCCTCCCCCCCCCCTCCCCTCCATTACCATTGGACTGACTAACCCCACCACCGCTTAAGGGGTTATTGTCACACTGTGCTTTGTCATGTTCCTCTCCTAACTGACCCTGTGATGATTTTACCTGCCACTGAATCGCCCCTGGAAAATAATAATAATAATAATAATAATATAATAATTAATAATAATAATAATAATAGTGATAGCAATAATAAGGCAACACTTCTCAGAAAAGCTTCATAAGAGAAATAAAGGTGGAGTGGGGGTTTATTCACCAACCTTGGGGGCATGTTTGAAGATGCTCAGAGACCAACCCTCACAGAGAGAGGTCTCACAAGTATCACAGACAAATGTGGAGTGAGGACTCGGAGTGGTTTTACCACACACGAGGCATATGAACCCAGCCTCTCTGGTATGGGGAGTAGACGAGTGATGTTTGCCTCCTAGGAAGGAAATAGAGTATAAATATATACTCTCACTCTCCCACTCTCATGGAGGTAAGGGAAACCATCTAAATATTTCACTTTTTGAAAATAAATAAGTAAATAAAAGAAGCTATATACCTCTTCCACAGTTTCTCCTGTGTTCCCCGCTAGACTGCACACAAACAGTTTGACCACAGAAGAGACAGCAATATGTTGCATGTACGAAGAGATGAGATGAGCCCCACCCACAAATTCTACAAATATCGCCAGCTTTCGACATCACGCTTTACCTAGAAATAAATAAATATATATATATAATATATATAATATATATATATATATATATATATATATATATATATATATATATATATAATATATATATATATATATATATATATATATATATATATATATATATATATATATATATATATATATATTTCCACCTCATTCAAAAACAGCTCCCACTTCTCAAACCACACTCTTACTTATCTCTTTCTCTCTCTCTATATATGTATATATAACTATATATAAATATAATATAAATATATATAAAATATATATATATATATATATATATATATATATATATTATAATATATAAATATACATAGTCCTTTATATGGAATAGATATTAATTTACTTACATCTTTAGCGTAGACAGGGAGGAGAGTGGACGGTTTCAACACCATTTCAATAATACAGGAGATAGAGTGTGTAGCATCCTTTTTATTGTCTTAGAACAGGTTTTTGCGACGTTGCCACATACAACACCTCTCCCCTTTGTGGAAAGAGAAGGTTAGGCCTGCCGTAGAGAACTTTTTTTTCTCTCGTCTGGAGGTCATCTCTATGGGACTTCTCCATAAAAAAACATCAGGTAGACTAGACTGTCTATACCCTGAGGGGTGGTGTCCCTTGGTCGGTGAATACTCACTCTCTCACTAACTCACACTCCCACACACTCTCTCACTAACACACTCACAC
>WNGS01154982.1:0-18745 GCA_020271785.1 Procambarus virginalis
GTGTTCTTCCCCCCGGAATTATGTCGGGAAACCGACACTCATACACAAATAGTATAGTCTTCCCTTAACAGTATCCTCTTAAAATTAGAGAATGGGAGACTCCGTGACGTCATCGACGTCGCCACAGTATTTACATTATTAAACCACTGTTCATACAACAGTTTAATGTCTAAATTGAATAAAAAAGTGTTCAATAAGACTGAATATAATTATTATCACCAAATATAGCTTGATCCTTGTTAACGTAAATTTAACTTAGAAGTAGAACACAATATTGGAACAAGGGAGGAGAGCGTCTCTTAAGACGCCATGCTGACACGAAAACAATAACAATGGAGCCGCGTGTGTGTTGTGATAATGGCCACAGGATAGACCTACTCTGCCTTAAGAAACTGCCACAGCAACATCACTACTACAATGAGAGCACTCCAGTATCCGTCTTACCAAGTATTTGTTATTATTCTAGTGCACTTTTTATATCAAATTTAAGACGGTACAAAATATGAACAACACCAACACCATGTACGTGTACCCCATTTTTACAGCCCTCACATACCATGTTATACCTGTATTGATATGTTTAGGAAATGTACTAACTCCTTGCATCCCAAACAGGTAAATTGTGACTTGAACAGCAAGTAGCTGAGCAGTTAACCTACACATGTACCTAGCTGTTGCCAGCCTTGAAGGCCTCCACAGCCGCCATTGGCACCATGAGGCACAGGGCCACACCCATATAGATGCTACCATGACACAGCCTTAGTGGGCCCTTACTACAGGCTCAGATAAGGCCATTCTAGTATTGTAGTAGTAGTATTCATAACTAGTAATAATTGTTGAAATAATAGTAGATTAGACCACCATATGTGGTATGATAAAATAATATAATTAACTTAGGTAAACAATTTGTAGTTTAAGAAGGAGTCATTACAAAGTGGTTTAAGCTACAAATTGTCCCCCCCAATTTGTGTGAGATTAATTTCAGGCAGTTTAACAAGTACATACAGTCCACTCAATTTCTTACCTACTAAGAAAAATAAGATAAACTTTAATTTACTGAAGTCAATTAAAAGATATACTGCCTGGAGTTTTTACCACACTCTGAGGCAATGGGACAAAATTGTAGTGGTGCTCAAGGTCTCTGTATTTACGTGACTGGCCGCTTCCCGGTGATTGGCAGCTCCTCCTGCTTGAGTAGCACTGAAGTCAACATAGGTATTGGCTAAAGTTGAGACGCAAGTGTAGTCCCACACCAACTGTCTACCATTCTTCCAGGGGTTCACCGTGATTCCATCTGGGCGACCGACAGGCTCATTAGAGTTGTGGGACATTAGGTAGCGGGGCTCTCTCTCGCTGGACAGCGGCTGTGGTAAGGCTTCTCTTAATAATGTCATTGACCTCGCCGTGTCTTGCATGCCATCCTCCTGTCCTTTGGCAGAGAAGGCCATGCCGTCGGTACCTGTCGGCCTCTGCCTCGCCGCAAATACACCTGTATTCGGTGTGGATTGGGGCAGCGAGACGGAGAGCCACGGCAATTCGGAGGGCCTGTGGTGTGAGACGGATGCCGGTTGCTGACATTGGGATTGCTAATAGGAAATCACCTGCATGGGGAGCTGCTACTGCTCTAAGTCGGGCAGTGTCATGTGGTGTTGTCGCAGCTTCTAGCAAAGTCGCAGCTTCTTGGTCGGCAATGGGGCGATCCCAGCTGGATTGCTTATGGGCTTCAGAAGGCAGTGGTTGGGGTGCTGGTCCTGCAAGAGAGACCCATTTGGTTGTGCAGTCTGTGAAGCTGGGATCATGTACCCCTGCCTGTTGAACTAGGTGCTCAGGTAGGATTTCCTTCACCAAGTTGTCAGACCCCACTGAAGAGGACAGGAACGCTGGTACAGCAATTTGTGTTGCTGTGCGCACGCCAAGGCCCCCCAGTCTGACAGGAAGGGAGGCCTGTTTCCACTGCGAGTTGCCGAGGGAAAGATTGAGGGCTTTTTCTAGTGTTGATTTCAGCAAGCTGTCGTACTCTTCTAATTAATATTGTTGAAAGATGGCGAAACATCTTAGAAAGTAGGTCAGCCTGGGGAGGGACAAGCATCTATTGATGAGGTAAAGTGCATCATGGGCATCGATGTCTTCAATCTTCTCGTTCATTCTCTTCAGGTCAGTGATCTCCTTACCAAGGACCTTATATATATATATATATATATATATATATATATATATATATATTATATATATATATATATATATATATATATATATATATATATATATATATATACTCATTAGCTTGTACTCATTAGTATAAGCTTTGAGTAGTTTCCTTAGAATGTTAAATAACATTCTAAGGAAACTACTTAGCGGAGGCATATGATCACCACATTCAAGATTCTCAATGGAATTGATTGGGGAGATAAAGAAAGTTTATATCACATGGAATTCACGCACATGGTGATACAGGTGAGAATTTAGTTCACAAATGAGCCAGAAAGACTTCAGAACTAACTTTTGTGTCTGAGTAATTAACAAATGGGATACACTAAGTTGTGATGTGATGGCGGCAGACTCCATACACAGTTTCAAATGTACATTTGATAGAACCTAATATGCTCATGATGCATCTAGCATCATTAGGTTGACAATTGAGAAGCGGAACCAAAAAGCTGAACCTCATCCCCAGCAAGCAATAATGGACGAGTTAAAAGACACACACACACAGGGAGGAGGTGTGGATTGCTGAGCCAGGAGGCAGGAGTCACACTGCTGCAGGCTCCAACATTAGCCAATTGCCTAAGTATTGGGCATAGGTTGAGGGCTGTTAGTGGTGTCCCAAGATACATGAAGGTGTCAGGAAGTTTAAAAATAATTAATGTACAAGAAAAAGTGAATGTGAGTGAAAATTCAGTGTTGGAAACGTTTATACTTCAAAACAAGAAGATCGTCGATAACAAAGATGGCCGCCGCCACGGGAGAGGTAAACACACCAGCAGATGAAAGTGTTGAAGGATTCTCAGAACAAAATATAATGAAAGAAGACTTTCTTGACAGGTCAGCGATTATTGAGGACATTCTGTAGACGTAAGGAGAAAAAGTACTTGGATAAAAACAAGAAATGAAGCTATCAGGAATGAGTTTCGCACTTTAAAAGGAAGTATTCTTCAGCAAGGCAGGGAAATTACCACCTTAACAGACAAGGTAAAGAGATGGGAGGAACAAATCAAGGAGCAAGTGAATGAAAATGAGATATAGAGAGTGAGGAGTGGTGAGTTTGAAGAAATTAACAAGAAAATAGACTCATATAGTGAATAACTCAAAGAAAACCCAACTTACTAACATAGAGTTAGGCTAGGATATGCAAAGAAAAATTTAATGGACAACTCGCATAGAGGAGTTTAATAAAGAAATGAAAACGAACAAAGAGGAAATAAAAGAAACATATGCGCAATTTGTAAAAAAGAAAGAAACGTCCAAGGAAGTATGTTTAGAAGCCAAAACCAGAAATGAAGCAGCACAAGAAGCAGAAATTAGGCAAGTAATTAGGAAAGAACTGGTTACCAACAGTAGATTAATACAAAACGTTACAGGCAGAATTAATTCCATAATAATTTTTGAGTGTTTAGCAAGGGAAATATCATTGAGGGTGGGCAGAGCAGCAGAGGAGACGAAAATCATTGAGAAAATAGTAGTTTTAGGTGAAGGTCGCAATTAAAAGGAAAATATCAGTGATTTTAGGAGGATAGGAAAATATGAGAAAGACTTATTGTCGCCCCTTAAGGGTGACATTTAATGGCGTTAAACAAATGATGGAAGTGCTTAGAAATGCCAGGAAATCGCAGAGTGATGATGTTGGGAAACTTTGGTCATTAAGAGAAGACAACTCAAAGGAAGACAGAGAAAAGAAAAAATCGATGAAGCGAAACGTCTAAATGGGAATAGAAATAGAGAAGAAATAAATTGTATTTTCTACAAAGTGTTAGGGGGACTGAAATGATGGTTAAATGGTACATAAAAACAAGGCAACACAATCATTATTGGAAGGGGGAGTAAAGGCCAAAGGAAACAGGAAGATATTCCTTAAAACTTTATATACCAACACAGATTACCTTGTGGTTATCTTGCGATGATTTCAGGGTTCAACGTCCCTGTGGCTGGATTCGCGACCAGGCCTCATGGTTGTTAGACTGGTCAACCACGCTGTTGGACGCAGCTGCTCGCAGCCTGATGTATGAAGCACAGCCTGATTGATCAGGTATCCTTTGGAGGTGTTTAGGAAGTTTTCTATTGAACATTGTGATGGGTCGACTAGTTAGGCCCCTTATGTATAGTGGAAGCATGTTGAACAGTCTCGGGCCTCTGATGTTGATAGAGTTCCCTCTCAGAATACTTATTGCACTTTTGCTTTTCAACAGGGGTATTGTGCACATCCTGCCATGCCTTCTAGTCTCATATGATGGTATTTCTGTGTGCAGGTTTGGGAGCAGCCCCTCTGCTCTTTTCCACGTGTAAATTATTACATATCTCTCCCGCCTACGCTCTTGAGAATACAGAATGTCATTTTAGTTGATCCCAATAGTTTAGATTTTTACTGAGTAGATTCTAGCAGTAAAGGATCTCCGCACTCTCACCAGGTCAGCAATTTCTTCAGCTTTGAAAGGGACTGTCATTGTGCAACAGTATTCAACTCAAGAGAGCACCAGCTTCTTGAAAGTATCATCATTGGAATAGCATCTCTAGTTTAAAAGGTTCTTGTTACCGAACCTATTATTTTTCTTGCAGTTTTGCAGGATACTTTGTTGTGTTCTTTAAAGGTACCTCCTTCCGACATGAGTACACCCAAATCCTTTACATTGCTTTTTCGTTTAATGTTATGATTTGACTGCATTTTGTACGTGTTTCCGATTTTATATTTTAATTTCTTTCGTAGCGCATTAGCTGGAACTTATCTTCATTAAATACCATATTATTTTCTATAGCCCATAAAAAGACCTGATTTACATATGAACATAAGAACATAAGAAAAAAGACAAATGCAGAAGGCCTAGTGGCCGATACGAGGCAGCTCCAATTTATAACCCCTAAATCCCATTCATATACATGTCCAAGCCACGCTTGAAACAATCAAGAGACCCCACCTCCACCACGTTATTGTTGGAAATCCGACACACATAATAACATGAGTATCCCCTTAAAGAAAAGAATGGGTGATTCCATGACGTCATCGACGTCACGTATTTACATTACTCATAATCTTTTTATACAACAGTCAGGTGTTTAAATTTAATAAAAAAGTGTTCATTAGACTGAATATAATTTTCATCACTGGGAATATAGCCTAATACTCTATTCCTTAAACATAAATAGAACCATCAAACATTTGAGTTCGTCTCCCCTGGGAGCGTCATCATGTACACACAATAACAAAAAAGCACATGCTGTAGAGTGGCTCTCCATATGAGCTGGTTTAACTCGTTAGACACCCAGACTACATGTCAACAAGCGAGTAACCAGCAAAACAGCCTCTCAACAACCACAGCAACAGCAGTATCCGTTTACTAGGACCAATTTATGGTCCTTTGAACCTAGATATAAGATCCTGATTAGGATCTATATATATATATAACATTAGCGCAATATTTACACAATACTTACATATACATTAATTATAGCAGGAAGACAAGGCTATACATTTTACATTTTTCTAGCCTAACTTTTTCAATCTCGGCAAATAGCAAACAGAACTTACAACAACAACTATTATTGTTCCGAGGCCTGTACCAAAAGAACAATTGAGCTTTTTCATTACAAGAGGTTGATAAGAGGTTAATTTACTCATAAATGTATATGCTTTTTATAATTTTAAGTGTTTATATAAACATTACTTTTTAATATTATACCAAACTGGCCCTAGCCTGACATAAAGGCTATACGACATGCTGTTATAGTTCTGTATTGGGACTTACGGATATACGGTTGACATCAGTAAGGTTTTCCTTAGGGTAGGTCTCCAAGAAGACGACCGGAACTACACAAAGTTCCGATGGATCAAGGATCCTAACGATCCAAACAGTGAATTAATCATTTACAGGTTTGCATCTGTTTTGTTTGGGGCAACTTCTTCACCGTCTCTGCTTCAAGCTACCTTAGATACGCACTTGAAGAAGTTCAATAGCCCAAACAAAAAAGAAATTAGTAAAAATTTGTGGATTGTGTGGAAAAAATGTGGATAATTTTCAAGGAACAAGCAGCAGTGAGAGTAAACTGTTGAACATATTGTAATGTTTGCTAAAACATTTATTGTAATATCTCTACTATAACATCTACTGCTGCTGTGTACCATTGTAATACCTCATTTACTTGAACACAACATATGTACACTGAACACTGTACACTCCTCTTTCTTCTCCACTTCATAAACCAGCAAACACTATTAACGGACCAGTATGACCCCTCACTGGACTGTCACGAATATAAGCTGAATATTAAATGAGGACATCACAAGGAATAGGGATTATTAATCTTCTTACCTTTATACACTGAAATAATTATCTAATCCTAACTAATAATAGCAAAACACATAAAACAGAATAATGTTTTCCTCCAAAACAACAATAATGGCACCCCCAAAGGTGTGCCCCAGCACGTATACATAAGACAAACACAGAAATAATACATAACACATAAGGACAGAGACCGTCTCTAATCCTGGCTGTCCACTTGGATACAGCCCTGTACCCTTCCAACTACCTGGAAGACCAAACATCCTATACCTGTCTTGATAACTGTCTTGATAACCAACAACTGGGAAAATCCAAACCTAACAACTAGCTAAAGTCAGCCGATAGCCTTCCGCTATCCCATTATTCCACCTGGAATAAAGATCAAACACATCACATAGAAACATTAAAAAAATCAATGTCATCAAAAATAAAACAAATTATAAAATTCCATCAAAATATATAGAGAAATATTCCCTCTCAGGGACCCCGTGTCCCACACCTGTGGCAACTGCCTACCACAGCGTGTCCAAATCCTTAACCTAAAGAAAATACACAAAAATATTTTTATTAAAAAAAATTCGATGTCCACAGACATGTCTCTTAACCAACAACAACAGCGGGTGAACACATTTTTCAGACTGTGTACCACACCTTATTGTTCAGTAATCCACAAAAAAAATTAAAAAAAAATATATAAATATCAGTATCTAGGATCTAGAAAAATCTAGATAAAGTTCCCCACTGATCAACGTTTCTAGAGAACCTACTAGATGGTTCTCAAAACAGTTCACTCAAACAACTTTTCTAGAGACAAGGTAATTTTCTAGTAACAATTTCTAGATGTTCACTTTCTAGATTTCTTTTTCTATTTCACTAGTTCTAGTTTTCAACATTTAATACTGTTCCAGAGAGCGTTCCGAAGGTGTACAGAGGTGTTACTATCAGATGGAAAATTAGAAAGTTGAACTAACTGTTCCGAGTTAACACAGTTTACTATATTCCTTAAATTCATTTCATATAACTTTTCTATACAAAAGTTCTATCGTTCGGTCCTGGTGACATCTCGTTGCTGTAGATTCCGGCGACTACCTCAAGTTGCTTGGAGATCCTGGTCATCTGGAAGT
Source organism: Procambarus virginalis (assembly GCA_020271785.1). Taxonomy (NCBI): domain Eukaryota; kingdom Metazoa; phylum Arthropoda; class Malacostraca; order Decapoda; family Cambaridae; genus Procambarus; species Procambarus virginalis. The sequence continues at coordinate 7,616 of WNGS01154982.1, forward strand.
TCCATTTCCGGCCTCGGCCAACTACGGACAGTACAGGGGGTCTCGCACTGCCCGCACCGGCTTGCGTGACAGCTGACAGCTGGCGGCTGTCAGCTCAGGTGGACCCCGCTAACAGGAACCCGGGTTCACCTCTTCTTATCGCTTCCAACAGTCATGATGGATTGTTGTTAACCATGGCTGCCACCGTAGAGCACAGCTTCGACGTGTCATGATGTCTCGCGTTGGTAGTGAGGTTCGAGTGGCGTTGAAGAGGATGGCATGGTGACAGGACAGGTGGGCCCTGCCTCAGCTCCTGGGCGACGTCATCTACCGACGTTTACTTGTTATCCCGGTACTACTGGGCCGGTACACCTTTCCGTGCAACCCCTCGTGCAGCTGAGCTTGGGCCGAGATACAGAGATGTACCTCCTCTGGCGAAACAGCAGCACTCTGTAGGGGTAGTGCTGTTCGTACCCGGGACCGCCGTGTTGCCTCTTCGTTTCCACAGACGACGCAACCGCAGGTTTTGAGAGAGCTGACAGTCGTTGCAATTAGCGTTCTTCTTCGTTTCCACTCGTCTTCCACTTCCGGTTTTCCGCAGTCTTGACTTAGCGGCTGGTGGACTTGGTTGGTGACCTTGAGACAGCTAGCCCACGGTTGTGATGGTGACTGACTCTGCTCCGTGAAGACAGCATGGCTGGACTGGGACAACCTCGTTAGTGACGTGAGGTGTCGGCTGGGTGACTGTACGTCAGTCACCCCTTCCGGATAACCAATTGACGAGTTACCGGGTACAAGGGCGAGGACTTTATGTAACGTGCCTCAGACCCCGATCTTATCAGCCAGGTGGGTCATCCCCAGACCTGCTGATCTCGATCCTTGGTTCACGTGTGACTGGGAGGCTGGAACTGGTGTACCGTCAGACCTGAGAAAGACAGTCAACAACAAATGGCGGAAGCATGGATATTACTCTGAGGGAATAGGAAGTTGGAAACCCCAGAGCAAGGCAAGTATGCTACCTGAGTCATGCACATCAGTAACTACACACCATTGCCTCTACAGGATTATATGAACTTTTACTAAACCTGACTAGGGGAGATCATTACACTTACTGTACAGCTCGCGACCTTGTTACCATAGGGTGACAAGATTGAGCTTGACTACTGATGAGATTTAACAGGAGGTCATCCTCATCCTCTGACTCATCACTTGGATCATTAGACAGGTCAGGAATTAGACTTGCTGAAGGCAGCTCTAGTTCCTCCCTCGCGTGATAAGGTTTTAATTTATTAATATGAATTGTTCTCTCAACTTGGTCCTCAAAAATACCTTTAATAACAAAATTAACCGGACCTTTTCTTTCAATTACTCGGTAGGGGCCCCGCCATCTAGGTGCAAGTTTCCTACTCTGATTGGCGGGAGCCGCCTCATTAACTCTCAACACAAGACTCCCGACTTTCAATTCAAGGGGTCGTACCTTTTTGTCATAATGTTGAGCATAGCGATCTCGTGCTGTCTTGGAAGCCCTAGCTGCAATTCTCCATGCATTTTTCATCTTATTTACAACTTCTGATGGGTAGTCTTCCCCATATGCAATATTATGTCTGTTAAGCAGACCTGATGGGAAATTACATGAATGACCTGTGAACAGCAAAAGGGGTTGGGTGTTAATGGACTGATGGATGGCAGTGTTCAGAGCAAACTGGACATAGGGGAGGTGTTCGTCCCACGAATTGACATCATGCTCTGCAAGAATTGCAAGCATATCTTTAACTGATCGATTCGTCCGTTCTGTCATACCGTTAGCCTGAGGGTGATAAGCCGTAGTGAATGCTGAAGTGGTTTCTACAATTTTACATACTTCTCTGAAAATATTCCCATTAAATTCCTGACCACGGTCAGAAACTAATACTTTAGGGGGACCGAATACAGTGACAAACCTATCTAAGAACGCCTTTGCAACAGTTCGTGAATCTTTCTGAGGCAAGGCAATCAGTGTGGTGTACCTGGAAAGGTGGTCTACCAACACCAATACGTAACGGTTTCCTGAATGACTGTGATGCAGATCAATCAGATCAGCCCCCACCCGATCTAAAGGTTCCAAAATATCTGGGAATTCTTGCAATGGAGCTTGTACCTTAAGGGTACCTTTCCTCCTTTGACAATGACCACAGGACTTAACGAAGTTAATGACCTCTGTTAACATACCGGGGAAGAAAAAGAGTGACTTGGCTTTCATGTGAGTTTTAAAAATCCCCGGATGACCTGCAATCTTAGACGCATGCGCGAGTTTCAACGCTGACTTCTTCAACACTTCTGGGATAACCAGCTGAAATACTGCACGATCCTTCTGTCCCTTTACATAATATAAGACCCCATCCTTCATTTCAAAATCATGAATTGCTAAATTACTTTTCTTTGACGGATATTTTCCTCCCTCTAAAAGTTCAATAATCTCTTTCCACCTTGGTTCGTTCATCTGGAATTCTCGCATTTTCTCGCTGGAATATTTTCAATATTCAGATTTACATTAATAGTAGCAATGTTTCTACTCAAAGTGTCTGGTACAACATGTGATGGACCAGGCTTGTAAAGTATTTGGAACGAGTGAGCAGCTAGTTCATGAGACCAACGTGACATGCGAGGGCACTTAGTTCTTTTCTTAAAAATATGAGTTAAAGCTCTGTGATCTGTATAAATGACAAAGTGACGTTGGAAAAGATACGGTTCAAAGTACCTAACACTTTCTACCACAGCCAAAGCTTCCCTATCCGTTGCCGAATAGCGGATCTCCGGACCCTTAACCTTCCTGCTGAAATATGCTACAGGGTGAGGAAGATTGTCATTATCACGTTGCATTAAGCACCCACCAATAGCTATACCACTGGCGTCAGTGTGTACTTCCCACTCCTTATCAAAATCAGGTACTGCCAATACTGGGGTTGTAATGAGTTGACTTTTTAATTTTGCATAAGCGTTATCATGCTCAGGTTTCCAAACGAATTTAACATTTTTCTTAGTAAGCTCAGTTAACGGTGCTGTTGTACTTGCAAAACCCTCTATGTGGCGACGGAAATATCCGGCTGCCCCCAGAAACCTTCGAACATCCTTTGCTGTCTTAGGTGTTGGCATGTCAGCAATGGCACGACAGGAGTCGGGGTCAGGTCGGATACCATCTGTGCTCACCTGGAATCCCAGAAACTTGAATTTCTGAGACGCCAGAGTGCACTTACTCACGTTAAGTTTGAAGCCCGCCTTATCTAATAGTGACAACGTCTCAGTCAAATCTCGTAAGTGCTCATCGAACGTCCTAGAGTAGATAACCACATCATCCAGGTACGCTAATGAGTGCCTTCCCAAGACTGGACTGAGGATATAATTAATAGCCCTCTGAAATGATGAAGGCGCTGTTTTTAACCCGAAAGGCATCCGCTTGAATTGATAAGTATGAACCCCATCAGAGAAGGCGGTCTTCTCTCTATCTTTCTCAGCTACTGGTATGGCCCAATACGCAGATTTCGCATCCAGAGTGGAAAAGTATTTGGCTGCCCCAAACTGATCTATAATTTCTTGTATCCGTGGTAAAGGATACACATCACCTTTAGTAATTTCATTTATCTTTCGGTAGTCAACACAAAATCTATAACTACCATCCGGTTTACGTACCAATACTACTGGCGACAACCATGGTGATGTACTAGGCTCTATCACATTCTGTCTTAACATCTTCTGACACTCATCCCTAATTACTTCCTTCGCCCGTTCCGGAAGCCTCCATTGACGGGTGTAAATAGGAGGATGATCACCGGTAGGAATCACATGTTCGATCCTATCCAGAAGCCCGATTTGATCGTCTTCTGTTGCAAACAGTCTAGGGAATTTACGTAAAATCCCTCTCAAAAGTTTTCTATCTGACTGTTGCACATGTTGCAAATCCAGAGCCGAGATTAACTTATCAACTTCCTGAGTATTGCTACTTTTTCTTGTCTCGGTCTTGTGTTTCCCCTGTGTGCTACTATCTGTAACATTCAGTGCACTACATTGTGCTGTGGTGGCTGGCATCTCCTCCTGGCTTTGATATTGAAAAATTCCTGTATTTTCTACAACTGTAGCCTGAGACACCCTATCACCTGCCCTGAAACGATAGGTTTTGTGCGAGAGATTGACAACTGGAATAAGGGCACCTTTATCAAGCACTGTGATCAAATGATGAGGGATCAACAACCTGTCACATCTCCCAGCCACCTGAAGGATGGTACCTGGTGCAATGTGACGTCCCACTGATACTTTAATGAACTTAACTGAATGGGGTGGGCAATATTGTTTCACTAAGGCATGTAACCCACATGATTTCTTATCTGTGTCTGGAAGAGACTTAAACAACAACTTAGGGTAGTGAATGTTGTACTTCTGTTTCTTACTAATGGAAGCAATTACTGGTGGATGATCTACCATTTTAATGGGATAAACTACCTGGCCCAACTTCAATCTGCACTTCCTTGATCCCTGTTGAGCAGACAACGAAAAGTTAACTCGTCCCAGAAAATCCATTCCCAACAAAACCTGACCAGGGAATGCAAGATTCTCGACAATCGTGCAATTGTGTGGGTACGCTTCTCCCTTACCCACTTCAAAATTAAGAGTGGCCTGGCCCAAGATATTAATATGTTGCCCATTTACTGCTGTTAAATGCTTCCCACAACGCTTAAGGCGTGTCTCTTTAAGTGTGCTGAAGGCTGACTTTTTAATGAGAGTTGCTTGACTTCCGGTGTCCACAAAAACTGTCAATCTCACACCTTCAACCGTCATCTCAAACGTAGGTCTGCCACCACCCGAGGCGGGGTTCTCTCATTTTTCTGTTCTCACCTTCCGGCATCTCGCTTTCACGTGGCCTCTTTTCCCACAATTAAAACACGTACGCGAGTCCCACCAATCATTACGTGGGGGTTGTTGCGTGCGTCCACCGCCCCCCGTTTTCGTCTGGGGGGGCCCTGACCTATTGCCCCCTGCCCGTTCTCTACCTTCCTGCTCACCGCATTAACATATGGCGAAGACCGGGCCTCCTCCACATCCAAGTCCTCATCTATATGTTCTTCGGCGTATTGTACGAGTTCCCTAAAACTCAGGGAAGCCGTGTCCGTAGCTAAGTAAGGACCGATATGAGCGGGCAAGGCTTTACAAAATAACTGCTTCGCAAACCGTTCCTCCTGTTGCGCATCGTACCCCAACTCCTGAGTAAGATCGCCTATCCTGGTGCGAAGGAAGGCACCAAAATCTTTTAATTGAGTGCCTTTCTCCCTCTGAAGTGACGTTAAATAGCGACGAGCCTCCTCTTTAGTAATCTTTGCTTTAAATCGATCCTTGATGGCCTGCACGAATTGTGGCCACGTCACCAAATGCCTGAATTCCTCAGACTTCCTCAGGGGCCCGTCGCGACCCACACATGCCCCAGTGGCCAGAGTAATTTTAGTTTCATCATCAGGAGCCGCGGCTAACACAGAATCCATCTCCCACAACCAATTTTCTACGCAACGGTTGCGTTCTACTTTATTCGATGGGAGCTCAGCACAATTTAACCTTGGCAAGGACAACTTCGGGAGTGACGCCACAAGTCCCGGTCTATAGGACGGAGTGCTGGGAGTGTAAGGGGGTGCTTGACCAGGGGGGGAAGGAACTATGAGGGGTTGGGTGTAGGGTTGGGATGAGGAGGGGTTCCCCAGTGACCAAGGGGCTACCCCAGGCGAGCAACTATTGGGGGTACTACTCTGATAAGGTGGTCGTGGACCCTGTTGTTGATTGTGTGAGTGTTGTGAACCGTTCTGTCCTTGAAGTAACTGTAGCAGCATCTGTAGTACCTGTGGTTGTTGTTGAGCAACCTGTTGTATCTGTTGTTGTTGGTGTGGTACAATTTGTTGTATCTGTTGTTGTTGTGGTTGTGCAACCTGTAATGTCTGCTGTTGTTGTTGTGGTACAACTTGTTGTATCTGTTGTTGTGTTACGACTTGTTGCATCTGTTGTTGTTGTTGTGCCACCTGTTGTATCTGTGGCTGTTGTTGTGGTACAACTTGTCGCATCTGTGTTGTTGTTGTGGTACCGCTTGTTGTATCTGTTGTTGTTGTTGTGGTACTTGTTGTCTGTTGTTGTTGTTGTGGTACCTGCACTGTTGTTGTTGTTGTGGTACTTGTTGTCTGTTGTTGTGTACAACTTGTTGTTGTTGTTGTTGTGGTACCGCTTGTTGTATCTGTTGTTGTTGTTGTGGTGCAACCTGCAGTGCCTGTAGTAGCATCTGTAGGGCTTGTTGTTGTGCGTCGGGTTGTACCTGTTGTAATTGTTGGGGTTGTGAGGGTGGTGTGTGTACGTTCGTAAGCCCAGGAACCGTCAGACCTTGAGAACCCGCAATGGCATCATCCCCGGGAACTCCTTGTCCAACTGGGGTGGATGTTCTAATAGTGGGGTCCACAACCCCATCACTTCCTATCACCCCACCAATCAACGTGCTGTCAGTTGAGCAAGAGCCCCCTAATGAAATCCTGCTTTCGTCCAGGGCTGCCGCCCCTTGGGCCCCCGGATCCGTTACTCCCCCCGTGGGGTTCGCTTGGGATCCTCCCCCAAGGACTACCGTCTGTACTACCCCCGCCAGGTGAGGGTCTGTCGATGGTGCTCCCCCAGTAGCCTCGTTGTCTACCGTCCCTTTACTCCTGAGCGTCATCTTCTCACACGACATATTCTCGCTAAAACCTCGCAACCTAACCCTACCCGGAGAAAACAGGCTAAGTTCTGATTCCGACAACCGATTGCGGTGAAATTTTAACACAACTCCGATTTCCACAAGTAATCACTTGATCAATAGTCTCCGAAGGTATCTCCTACCCTATTACGTTAAACCTCTAGAACATCTAGACCGGAACTATCTTTCCTTCACGTCGTTCACCGCGTTCCACAGCCCCAGTGAAAGCCATAAATCACCTAACCTTGTTGACAGACGATGACAGCTGTCGGCGGCAGAATCTCGCTGACTCCCTACTACCAATGAATGGAATTATTGTGTCTTATTAACCTCGTCTCGCATTCGTAAAATTTCTACGCAAACAGATAGAGTACACGACGGCATCGACTAGCATTTATTTATTTGTGAAAACAACTGTATACGATGAATAAGATACACGCGCACAAATACACTAAAAATAGTAGGTTACGCTACGTTAATTCATTAAACGCCAGGAAATTACTACAATTAATCTTGATAAAATGTAATGAGTTTACTATATTTATTTGACACTCGATGGACTGGTAACGCAATTGTAAAAATTAAAGTAAAAATTTCATGTCTCTAAATGAAAGACCAATATAAATGTTAGAAAAATATTGATAATTACCGCATTCTTGAACAAAATATACTGAAATTATATAGTGAATATTATCGCGAAAGGAACTACCCTGAATTTATTGTAAATAATTTAGTTTCAACTCTGTTTATTTATCGAAAATAATCTAAGTCTCGTTTACCAGCTCACAATACTTTACGCTAACTGAGTTTCTCAAATTTTCTAGATTTTCGAATTTTCTAGTAAATCTTAGGCGCGCTAGAATTGAATGACGTTATCGTTAAGTTAACACTGGCGCGATGTTTATATCTTCAACAATTATTAAATTCTTAACGCCCGACGCTGACAACGGCGCTCACATATAATTATAAGTATTTATTAGTTAAACAAAAATTAATGATAATTCACTTATTTACGTTACTGAATGAACTCGATGTTAACGTAGCCTACACTGGGTCACCGCCGCTTGCGTAGAAGAATACTGAGAATTTAACACATCGCCGCGACACTCACAGCTACAGAGTCGCGCTGAACCTTAATTAAAAATTAGTAATTATTTTCCCAAAATTATAAATTAAATACTGGCGTGTAGGGGACTTGTTACTTTACCGAATATAACACTCACTGGACACTTGGACACGTTGGTAAGTTTACAAAAATTAAAAGCGCGCACACTGTCACGAAGCCGACTCCTCAGAAAGTAGTCTCCGCACTAATCCTTAATTAACCAAGTATTTCTTTTCTCAAAATTATAAATTAAATACCGACGTGTAGTTTGCGTATCACTTGAACTGAATATACCACTCGCAAGACACTTAGACACTTGGTTGAGCGCAAACAATTACTGAGCGCTGCCTCACTGAGCGCTGAGAACCGCTAGAAGAAAAAAAATCAGAGTCCCAACGCTAATTCGCTTAAATGACCAAAAATCGACTTTTGGTCTCTCAAAGTTCTAACTTGGATCACTGTAATCGCACACTGGAATTAACACTGACGACCCAATGATCGTATGGCTAGCCACAAAATTAGAATTTATTCCCAAAACTGAGATTTTCCAAGCGACTTTGAAATATATCATCACAACAATTTTCAACGATTTTCACTGAATTAACGAATACACGAATCCACTTTAATGCACTGCACTTCACTTCACTTGAAAACAGTGGACCACTCACCTTGGTAATTCTCCCAGAGAATTTATACTGCATACATGTACACAAACTCCAGATATAAAAGAAATATAAAACAAATACTTAGAAAATAATAACACTTATATACGAAAATTACCTAACAAGGGGGAATACTTAACTAACGAAGGGACGCTTAACCTGAAAGGGAACTTAATATACAGGGAACTTAATGTAGTACTTAAGGAGATCTCGATTTAACCTATAACCGTCCCGTCCCGGCCCGCCCTGTCGCTTTTACCAACATTCACCAATATCCCGACAGTACCAAATAAATCCTGTCCTTCGCGGTCAACGGTTAGACTAGATAGCGGAACCACCGACGGATCTAACTGTCCGACACCACCGTAATTCCGTTGCTAGACAATCTACTACGCCATCCCTCAGTAACTCTCGGCACCTTCATGGTTGTACCGTAGAAAGCTAGCGATTGGGTCGCCTAACACGCCCTCGGGGATAAATAATTAGCGTCCTAATACTTCCCCGCTCAGACAATTCGAAACCTAGAATTGTTGTTGCAAAACCACCATGCAACACCCTTGTCCGTAGTTGCAGAGGGTCGAGAAAAAGTACCCTGTCCAACTACCCAAGGCGGCCTCCACACTTAACTGCCTGCTAGCGCACTTAAGTGCCTGTAATCTACCTTACCAGCCTCTCAAGACCCTAGAATCGCCTACTCTATGCGAATCGCACCACATAGGATTACCGTCGACTCTATCTCATGGGCCCCGGCTGCACTCTCACCACACACAGCATAACCGAACGGACAGACGCGTGAGGCTTCAATAATCGTCAAGAAATTATTGAAACACCGCTGCTACCATTGTAATGCTCTCATTGTAATCTACCATGTAATGCTCTACCATGTAATCTACCATAGTAATGGTAATATACCCTAATTGAAATATTATTAAATCATTTATTGTAATATCTCTGTCCACACTTAATAACCAGCAAACACTAATAACGGACCAGTATGACCCCTCGCTGGACTGTCACGAATATAAGCTGAATATTAAATGAGGAATATCACAAGGAAAGGGATTATTAATCTTACCCTTTTTCACTGCCACCACCTTCCAAAGGAATGAATGTGTCTATAATTATCGGTCCCCAGGAAGGAAGGGACTCGATAATCAGGGAACTCAACGGACCAGTGATTGAAATTGAATGGATTACTTTAGTCTTATTGAACTGAACGGGGGAGGCTCTCGCTTTACTTTATTATTCCTAAGAATGGAGAAACACAGGGAAGTTCTAACACAGCACATGAAAATCGCATGAATAACATATATTAACACAAGGGGACAGATAACTCACCAAGATGAAATTAACAATTATTTATTATTGTAACTGTATATTTAAATCACAATTGACATATAGCCTACTCTAATAACATCTACCAAAATAAAAGAGGCAATGGAAATGCAATCACCAATATGCAAGAAACGTAGGAGCACACTACCTTCAATCGCACACTGCGGCCAGATGTTGATGGCGGCCCTCAGCCCCGTTGGGTGCGGGCTGGCTTGCCCTCCAGTCCCGAAAAACTCCCAAGACACACTAAATGAAATTTTGTTTTACCAGCTTATTGCTGGGAAGGATTACACCTCCCACCATCTAATACAGCCCCAGGGCTCCACCCATTATTTTGGCAATGGCCAACCATTTTACACTTAGGCCTGAGGTCTGGCTCTCTAGGGCCAATAAGGACTTGGCTCTTATCTTCCGCCAATCATCTTCCCTGAGGTGCCGTGGAAGGCTACATGAATTCCTGAAGATTGAGTCAGTACTCCCCGGCTGTGCGATGGGAACAAGGTACCACTGTATTAGATTCCCGCAACTAGTGCACCTCCCAGCAATGTTTACCAAAACTGATTATTTATGTTCCAGCCCGTCTCCAGCAAGATAAAGGGTAGGGACACTTGACTCGCCTGGTATGGGTAAGGGACCGTTGAGAGGGGAAAGAGAGGGAATGAGAGGGGGAATGAGAGGGGGGAGAGGGAGGATGGAGAGGGGAAACGAGTGGGGAGGATTGCGTGGAGACGCAAGGTATCACAGAGGTCGGCTGCACAACCCCTCAGGTCAACTCCTTGGACCTTGACAAATGGGCTACAGGGGGGGGGGTGTGAAGGGGGAAGACGAATGACGGGTAAGGGGAGGGGAGAAAGGGGGAAGGGAAAAAGGAAGGAGGGGAGAAGGAAGGAGGGGAGAGGGGGAAGGGAGAACCAATGATCTGAGCACCAGATCATTACAAACACCAAGGCTCTGAACACCCACCCACCAGGCTTCTACACCACTCTACTACTCCAAGCTACAACACCACTCCACTAACCGGCTTACAACACCACTTAACCACTCCACTACAAACCCAAGCTACAACACCACTCACTACACAGGCTACAACACCACTCCCACTACACCAGGCTACTACACCACACTCCAATCACCAGGCTACAACACCACTCTCACTACAAGGTAACACTACACACACTCCACTACACCAGGGTACTACACCACACCACTATACCAGGCTACTACACCACTCCACTACACCAGGGTACTACACTACACCACTATACCAGGCTATACACCACTCCACTACACCAGGCTACTACACCACACCACTATACTATGGT
>WNGS01154989.1:0-12201 GCA_020271785.1 Procambarus virginalis
CCCCACCGCCCGTCAGGCAAAACACCTCCCAGACCTTCATTCCCACGGAAAATTTATTAGAGGCTATCAAAGCAACATCAGCCAGAAACCTTGCAACACATCCCTAAAGCAGCCCGCCCCCACGCAGCAGCCAAATTATCTGCCCTCCTGAGAAAGGTCAACGACTCTCCTGGAACTACCCAAGCATGGCACAACCTCCTACTGTTTGGCAATATATGTCTAGCCACCCCTGCAAGGAGAGACAAAACCTTAGCTGCCTCAATCATCAAAGCTATAAATGATTTTCCCAGGGAGGACAACCAGGTGCGCCTTCCCACTCGCGCGAGAAACACCCACGGCAGGAAGAGCAACAGTGCCATATCCGAGACATCAAAAATCAGAACATCAGTCACCAAGAAAATAGAAGAAGGAAACACTATTGGCGCAATAAGAGTCATCACCAGTGAGGACTCAATTGCCGATAGAGATGCCGCAACAGCTCAAGCCCTAAGGGAGAAACACCCTGCCAGGGCTCCGAGTGAGGACGACATTGTACAAGTGGGGGCTACCGGAGCAGAACCTCTCTGGGTGGCTGAATCTGTGGTCCATAAAGCAGCCATGTCCTTCCCAACCGGATCAGCAGGTGGGTTCACAGGACTAAAACCCAACCACCTCAAGCAAATGCTCAACCCTGCACTGGGTGACATTGCAAAGAACCTCTTGGTGGAACTAACCAGATTCACCAACACATGTCTAGCTGGCAACATACCACCGTCCATAAGACCTATTTTTTTTGGAGCATCCCTCTGTGCTCTAAAGAAAAAGGATGGAGGGATCAGGCCAATAGCTGTGGGCAATTCTCTCCGGCGTCTCGTCGCAAAGGCAGCCGCAAGAACAGTTAGTGATGCAGCGGCCAACATGCTGAAGCCAAAACAGCTTGGGTTTGGCATTCCACAAGGGTGTGAGGCGGCAGCCCATGCAGCTCGAGCCTTCATCGCCAATATCACAGACGAAAAGGCCCTTATCAAGCTAGATTTCAAAAATGCCTTCAATTTGGTGCGGAGGGATGCTGTACTCCGTGCGGTTCATAGTCATTTCCCTTCCCTCTACCCTTTCGTACATTCATGCTACAGTATGGATCTTAAGCTACTTTTGGCGAACATGAAATTGACTCGCGGGAAGGCGTCCAACAGGGTGACCCCCTTGCTCCTCTCCTTTTCTGCTTAGTCATCAAACAAGTCACAGAGGTCCTGTCCAGCGAGCTTAACATCTGGTTCTTGGATGATGGTACCCTAGCTGGTTCCCAAGACTCCCTCCTGGAGGACATCAGAAAAATCCAGGAGCAAGGTGCAGTTTTAGGCCTCACCCTGAACCCTTCTAAATGTGAAATAATATGTTCCAACCAGGGCATCGTAGAGAGAATAGAGGGTCTTCTGCCAAACATCCATAAAACTAAACCTGAAGACAGCACACTCCTAGGAGCTCCCCTGGGGTTGAAAGCCATCGATGAGGTCCTTGATAAGAAAATCGCCGACCTTAAGAGGATGGATGGGAGGATTGAGGATATTGATGCTCATGATGCACTCTACCTCATCACCAGATGTCTGTCCCTCCCCAGGTTAACCTACTTTCTGAGGTGTTCACCATCTTACAGTAGCCAAAAACTAAGTGAGTATGACCGGTTACTGAAATCAATGCTAGAAAAAGCCCTTAACCTCTCTTTTGATGACCTGCAGTGGAAACAAGCCTCTCTTCCCGTAAGACTTGGGGGCCTCGGAGTTCGAACAGCAACGCAAATCGCTGTTCCAGCCTTCCTGTCCTCCTTATCAGCATCCGACGACCTTGTGAAGGAAATTCTACCTGCCCACTTACATCAGCTGGCAGGTGTACATGATCCCAATTTTACACGCTGTGCCACAGAGTGGGCCTCTCGTGCAGGCCCATCACCTCAACCACCATCCCCAAAAGCCCACAGGCAATCCAGCTGGGATGGCCCCATTGTAGACAAAGTTGCTGCAGAGTGCCTGGGTGCTGCATCAACACAGCACGACATTGCTCGCCTCACAGCAGTAGCAGCCCCTCATGCAGGGGATTTCCTGTTAGCAACCCCAATGTCGGCAACTGGCACGCGTCTCACACCACACGCCCTCCGAATTGCTGTGGCCCTCCGCCTTGCTGCCCCAATCCACACCAGATATAGGTGTATTTGCGGCGAGGTGGTGGCTGACAGGTACGGCCACCATGGCCTACTCTGCCAAAGCACGGGAGGATGGCACTCGAGGCACAGTGAAGTTAACGACATCATCAAGAGGAGCCTCACCACAGCTGGATGCCCAGCCGAGAGAGAGCCTCGTTACCTAACGCCCCGTAACTCTGATGCTCTTATTGGTCGCCCGGATGGTATCACAGTGAACCCCTGGAAGAATGGCAAGCAGTTGGTATGGGACTACACGTGCGTATCAACCCTGGCTAACACCTACATTGACCTCAGTGTTGCACAACCAGGTGGCGCTGCCACCCACAGGGAAGCAGCCAAATCCCGTAAGTATAGAGAACTTGATCACCACTACAATTTTGTCCCCATTGCTTCTGAGACACTCGGCGCCTGGGGTAAAAGTGCTACCAGTTTTTTGAAGGAACTGGGTTCTAGGCTCATTGAAACAACAAGGGACCCTAGAGCTGCCAGCTTTCTTTTCCAGCGCCTCAGCGTGGCGATACAGAGGGGAAATGCGCACTGCATCCAGGGTTCCTGCCCGCCATCTGAGGAGCTGGAGGAACTCGACAACCTATGATAACCATCTTTGTAACCTATATGTAACTCCTTTTTTGTAACACAGTTCAAATAAAGCAAATATATATGTGTACATACAAAAGAATGGGGGTGGTAGGAGAAGAAAATATTAGTGTTCAGTGAGAAACCACAAGGTCTCCTCTGAATACGTTTTATTTTCTTCTCCGAGGCTATGGGTCCCCACATTGGCACCAGAGGTGGTACCCTCACAAACTTTTAAAAATAAAAATATATATATATATAATATATATATACACACACACAAGAGTTGTTACATTCTTGTACAGCCACTAGTACGTGTGGCGTTTCGGGCAGGTCCCTGGAATACGATCCCTGCCACGAAGAATCGTTGTTACAATCAAGTACACATTTTACTGTTGCGTTAAACAGAGGCTACAGTTAAGGATATGCGCCCAGCAAATCCTCCCCAACCAGGATACGAATCCATGAGAAAGCTCTCGCGGAATGCCAGGTGAGTGTCTTACCACTACACCACGGAGACTGTTAATATAGATATATTCAATTTATAATTTTTATTATAGATATATTCAATTTATATGAAGAGGTTCAGTCAACACAATTGAAGCTTTTCCTACACAATGGACACTCATGATGTTTTGTTTACCTCGAGAGTGCCTTTATGCTTGGAAAAATTCAACTGCTGCACTACAATATAAATAAACTTACTGAAATATGAGGCGTTGCCTCACTCTATAACCGACAGACAGACTTATTGGATATATTAAAGTTATGCAAGCATACAATTGGCCAATATACTAAATAACATTCAATATACTTCTCTGAATGCTGGGTGCCTGTCTGACAAGTGTGCCAGACTGGATAACTCTTGTCAAGTTTAGGCACTATATTTTATATCACAGCTTTGCTGTAGATTGTTCTGATAGCGTTGCTACGTGATTGTCCTTAATTGTGTTGCAGTAGGATGATGGTGGAGGTGAAGACAGTGACAGTGTCACTTTGTGTGCTCCACTCTACACTTATAATATTCTAGGAATTTTTCCTTGTAGATATATTGTCCAGGTACTCCCCCAGTTCTAGAGAGTAATCACTGGTGATAAAGATAATTCGATAAGGTGTCCTAAGTCGATTAATGTTCACTAAGCACCCCGACACATGTTCACTGTTTGTAAACACATACGTTCTCCGGCCTTGGGCCGTGGTGGGCGCTTCTCTCCCAGTGATCGCCCCCCCCCCCCATGCTCCCTGAGCACGGTAGCCTTCAATGAATATTGATTGATTATTTTTAGTCTAGACATATGATTGAGATAAGATGTGATTATAATATAATTAGATATAGGATTTAAAGATAATAAGTAGTTCTTGATAGTACTACCGATTCTTATTAAGGATTCGTTTTAATCCCTACTGGAAATCAATTTAATTGTTCCAATAGTTTATTAATTAAGAAATCCTAGAAGCTTCTGGATCTTTGAGAGATCATGCACAAAGTCACGTAGGCACCTATAGGGCCCTATGGTGTACGTGATCATTGGTGGCAGTCTTGTATGATCCAGATATAATGAATCTATAGTAATTTTGCTATGGTTGTGCTATGATATAGAAATAATACATTTCTTAGATAATAATATTGATATAGTGTGTAAAAATTTCCCACATCAGGCATAGTACAAATACAGTATTTGATTTGATTAGAGCTCTGTCATTTATTAATATGCTACAGACGACTCCTTTCCATTGGAGACTTTCAGTGCCGTGGAGAGGGGGGACCTGCTGCCTGGGTAACAGCTTCTCCCCTGAATCAACCTACCCTGGCTTTGCGCCCTGGAGAGGCCACTCCAGACCGACAACCAGAGCGCAACTCCATAGTCTCCTGAGACTGATGGATGCCTACTACTACCTACTATTGCGGCTATGTCGTATAATAAATAACTAATGGTGAGAAAATTTAAAAACAAACCCTTATTTCAGACTTTAATATATTTATATATAAATTGAAAACCTTGTGTAGTAGAGTTTATGGTGTAACTCTTGGCAGACAAACCGAGATGTGGAGTTACTAATGTGGAGTGTCACCCAGAGATATGAGACCATGTGACCTATCTTGTCCTATTTGGTGCTGTACGACGCCACGACCACAAGTCTACTACACGTGTTCTACACCGGTTCCATTATGATGGCCAAAGCCTTCTAGTCAGGTAATTTATAATTTACACTAACCATACTAACAATATACACTAACCGACTGATTATGGTTTAAGTTAAAATAATAACGGGAACCGTTTAATTATGTTATAATCAAATTAAATAATTATAACTCCTAAAATTTGCATTAAAGATATATTACTGGTGACATTAAATTAAACACAGTTCACTCTGAAGTTAAAAGCAAGTAATAAGCAAGTTATTAACATAATTATAATACAGTCGACATTAAATTAAGAATATAAATAATTTTTTCAGCGATAGATTTTCCACGGGGGGAGCGGGACCACATTCGTGTCTACTCTTAGAGGAGCTGGGTGGTTAGATCTTCGTGTGTCCTATGATATTGGCATAATCTGGAGGTAAGCGAACCACTGGTGCTCTAATGGTGGTGCCTAGGAGCTCATGGGGTATTTTAATGGGTAGCAGGTAGTTGGATATTAGTAACTGGGGAAGGAGTGTCACGAATGTAGAGATGTTTCCACTGGACGTGTGAATTGCCGACTTCACACAGGCTTTGGCAAGGGACATCATCTCGTCCGCCTTAAGACTGTACCTGGGGTGTGGCGTCAGTTGTTGGTGTTGGCAGGTAGATACGCGGGCGGGTGTGGACTGCAGTGAGGGTTGACTATACTCCCAAGCCCCTGGGTTGAGGGCTTGGGAGTATAGTCTGTGTGTGAGGTTGTGGGGTATTACGTGTTGTGTGGAGGAGAGGTGGTGGTGTGTTGATTTAGGGACGACGCCGATCGTGGGGAGGAGAGGTGTTTGAGCTTTTTTTGCTGTGTTTCGCACATTGCTAAGAATAGCCTTCTGTGACAATATCAACATCTATGGAGATGTGGCGATATCGACGCCATCTGTGGGAATGCACTCGAACTCCAATTCTTGTAGGTGTGACAAGGACAACACTATCTTTTAGTGGAGGTGTGGCAAGGTCACTTCCATCTGTGCTCCTGATCATAATTCATTTAGGAGGTGGATTGATGACAATGCTTTCTGGTGAGGGAGGTGATATCAACGCCATCTACTGAGTGCACTCGATCGTATTTTCGGTTTCCCTGTCAAAGGCTGCCATCATATGATATCCTTATGCGCTTACTGTCTTGCTAATAACTTATGTCCACATAAGTGATGAGGAAGGTGTCTTGTGCTCTAGAAATGAGTTCAACCAGGTGCAGTCCAGAATTCCTGACTTGTTCCTGCAGGAACAAGTGGCAGCCGTCAGGAGAGACAGTGCTTTGTCTTTGAAGTGTTAGTGGTTGGACTTGTGTACCCGGGATAGGCCTAGTGGAGTTACCAGACGGCAGTACTGGCCGTCTGTTGAGAAGTTCTGCTAAGTGTGTTGCTGGACACTTCTGCCAGGGTGTTGCTGGAGACACGAAATGAGGTGACGTTTTGGACACGGTGACGTTACGATGTAGGACTGGCCCATGTGTTGAGTAGGGTGAATTCGCCAGTGTGAGGACCATTGAGCGTGGGTGATATAACAGAAGATAGATTGGACTCACTGGGATAGACGACTGCAGGATTTATCGTATTAGTGTCCTATGTGAAAGTGACAATTGCAGTGTATATATATATATAGTGATTATATAGTTTATAATATATTGGTGAAAGTGATGATTAGTTTTGTTTACCGTCATTTTCCTTTCACGATTACTTGCTACTGCCAATTCTCTAACTTGCTATTGACTTAGGGTGGGATCAATGAAAAAGAGGCATCAAGCCCATTAACAATGATTGAGATATAGAACCCGGTTACTGGCAAAGTGAGGCCATAACTCCTTCCGTGTGAGGCATTCATTGTAATGTACTTGTTTGGTTCCAAGGGGTTGTCATAGCCAGGGGGTGGTAATGGGGGACGAGCTCCCATGACCTATAAAATGCTTCTATACAGCATGCGTCTCCAATAGCCTCTGACAACCAAGTCCAACTCCTGGCCTGCACGGGTGGCTTAGTCTTTAAGTCCGGCGGAACTGCTTTTACTGACAGGAGAAGGGGCGAGAGCGTGCCTCTGGCGCCTTAAAACCAGCTGCTCTGGGTAGATGGGACTCGATAGCCTGGGAAGGCAGCCCATCCAGGGGAAGGAAACCCCTGATTTTAAACCTCCGCTGCCTTGCGGCCATACCCCTTTTTTGGGAAAGGCTTCAGGAGTCAACCTCTAGGAAAAATCCGGAGTTGGAGCCCCTAAGGCAGTTCATTGTTGACGTCGACCTCGTTCTGGCAGCTCCTGCGACGTTGCTGGAACCATGTGTATTGGCATTAGCCTTTCTATTGGATAATTTCAGCAACGTGGAGAGGGGGGACCTGCTGCATGGGTAACAGCTTCTCCTCCATACCTACCTACCCAGGCTTTGCGCCCTGTCAGGGCGCAACTCCATAGTCTTCCGAGACTGAAGGATGCCTACTACTAGTGGATGAATAGGCATAACAAGGGAGATATTAATAAGGTCTTGTATATTTCACTGAATAGAATGTTAAACAATAGATTTAAATTGAACAAGATTAGATTTAGGAAAGACCTGGGTATATACTGGTTGGTAACAGGGTTGTTGACTTGTGGAACAAATTACCGGGTAACATAACAGACGTAGGATCTCTTGAGTTTGGGTGGATATAAATAGAAGCTGCCACGTATGGGCCAATAGACCTTCTGCAGTTTCCTTCATTCCTAATATCTTATGTTTGTATTCTCGTTGCCGACTTGTTCGTGCTCTATTAAAATGAATCCATGATTACGAGAATCATACCTGTAGCGCCCTCGCACATACCTGTAGTTCCCTCACACACCTGTATACATATCATACCTGCAATGTGTTCATGTATTGTAACCCGAGCTTCCCCCACGTGTTGCGACACAAGAGCCTTTAACAGCAGTGGCCATGTGGAGGGGACGATGGACATTACCTGTAGCTCCCTCATACACACCTGCAACGCCCTCACACACACCCGTAGCTCCCTCAACACACCTGCAATAGAAAAGCGCTTTTAAGTATGTTTCGAGCAAATTAACTAGTGCATAAAACTTTAAAATATCTATACAAATACATATAAGTAAAGGACATTTGCAGACATTCTGGAAACAGAAAATGATTAGAATAAAGTTATAACCATCTCCAAAAAGTGTTTAAATATAATAAGGAAAGCAAAATGTCGCTTAGAATCACTTGTAGATTTCTCCATCCTGACATGTAAGATACCTCACTCACAGAAAAAAAATGCTACGCCCTCAGTTGTGCATACTTTCACGTGGAAGGCACAGAACGCTAAATAGAGTGGCAAACACGAAAATGGCTTTGGAGAAAAGCCAATTTATTTTATATCTAGGCGAAAGAGGTTTCAAAAGGTTGAACAGTGTGTATGGAACTGGCTGAAAGACCCACTTGCATACCAGAATCACACATGCACTTACACCCAACAACAGAGCTACAGCTACGACAGGCAACAACCCTGCAACAATCAGTACTGATCAGAACAAAACCGACAATCCCCACACATAATGGACCTGCCTAAAAAATCATCAAATTACCCCAAATAGAGTAACCTCATTCATCTATACCAACATACAAGGTCTGAAAACAAAAGCAAATAACCAATTCCATTCATAAATAACCTCTTCACTGAGCCAAATGGAGAATTCGAACCTTTCACAGAAACCCATGAAAGAGAACTTTGACAGTGAGAACTTTGACAGTGACATCTGGAGACCAGAATATAATTTATAGAGATGTGATAGGGTAAATAGGTCACACGGAGGAGTACGTTTGTATAAAGAGAGGATCTAGTATGCTCTGAGCTTCTTAACTCTCGAAATGAGGTGTTAACTCTACTGGTAATAAAAAAAGAAAAAAATTGCTTATAAATTCTAATTTTTAAACCACCAGATGCAACGGCTGAGGAATTAAAAAATCGGATAGAGAATAGTCTCGATAATCTGGTAAACCCAATAAATGATATCTTCCTAGGTGACTAACTTGCCCAGTCTAAGATGGAGACTAGGGACCAAGAATATTATTCCAAGAAATCTATCTGGACATAACCAACCACATTAGAGAACTACTTAGATTCTGTGACAAATTTTCACTCAACCAGCAGAGAGACAATTACGAAAATATTCTAGATCTGAACTTCACAAACAATGGAGACAATCAAGGACATTAAAGTCGCATACCACATACTTAGATCACAAGCTCATTGAAGAGCAAACATAATACCTGTAATAGCCCTAAAACAAAGATCATGTATGAGGAATTATTCAATAAATTCAATTTTAATAAGGATAGTCTGGGAAAAGATAAACAGGGAACTTAAAATAAAATTCCATTGAATGTTTTAAGTAATAATAATCCCAAACAAGACAGAGAACAACTGACTTCCAATGAATATAAAGTCTAAAACTTGTTCCTTTGTTGAAAGCCAGAATGAGGACCAACGTAGAGAGAACAATCAGATGAAACTACAAAAAAAGGAAAAAAACTGCTAAGGAGACACGACTATCTCAACAATAAAAAAAAATTCAAACAGTTTTAAAAAATCTAGCAAAGACTAAAGCAATCATATCAAATTTTAGAAATGCAATCAGAACACAAATATCGCACTCAAGAGAAGGAAAACAAAATATTCCTTCACATATGCGAAAAAAGCAAAAGCCACTGTTAGTATTGGACCTATTCTTACAAGTGAAGGTTCATACAGAGGATAACACGGCATTCGTGATGTCCAAACTCCTGAAAATATAAATGATACGAACACGAATTCTGCAGATTTTGAAGGGGAAATTGACAACATGCCCACGCACTCAATATTTATAAAGGAATGCCAAGTGCCAGTAGCATTGTGTGGAGAAAGAGCTTGCACACAGGGGAGATACAAGATTCGCTTAAATCAATAGATTTCACATATTTTGCTCCTCTTTACAAGGGAGGGAACAAAGCAATGGCAAAGAATTATAGACCAGTCGCACTAACGTCCCATGTAATAAAAGTATTTGAAAGAGGGATCAGGAAGCAGGTTTCTAGTTATATGGAGACTGTTACGAATCTTGTTAAGATTCCTCTCATTACTCTTAATCCTTGTATTACTGTATTATCTTATTCTCTAATTATTATAGCATCCAGTTGTATGATATGAGATTTTGTATGTTATATGATATATATTATAGCATGCTATAGTGTGCTTGAGTTGCATATATTTGTATGAGGCTTTCGTGTTACAATTCTCATGTGTTTCTCTGTGGGGGTTGATCAGGTTGGATATGTGACGAGCGTGGGAAAGTGTTGTCAAGCGAGTGTTTATGATTTAACCTTGATTTAAAACTCCTATTTATTTGTCTGTAAATGCTATTGTATAAATTAATGTAATTGTGTACTCTTATGATTAATAATGTCTTGATATTTAGTACTACCATTTATTATTAGTATTTCCACAATGTTATGTGGATAGTTAGTTGATTTGTTAGTAGACGCTTGGCCTGTGGACTGACGCGTGGGTCAGTAGCGTGGTGGCTGTGGTCGAGAGGAGACATGTATTAAGTCCTTGATTTGTATATTTAGTCATTCAAAGTTTTTATTTCTGGTCAGATGATATTGTATTCTCTCAATTAAGTTTTTTAAGTGCTGTTGATATTGCTCATTGCTCGATAAGGATTTTATTTTAATTTGCATGCTGATAAATATTTCTGGCTTTATTACGTACCATTTAATTGTTATGTTTGTCCCCCTTAGCATAAATATATTGTTCCCCATTTTATGCAGTGCTTTATCTACCCCCTAGACTTATTTACAAAGGCCGATTTTAAATCTTTTATGTACACTGCTGGGAGAAGAACCTTATTTAGTCTCAAGGGTGGTAACAGAGACCTATGACCTCAACCCAGG
Source organism: Procambarus virginalis (assembly GCA_020271785.1). Classification (NCBI taxonomy): domain Eukaryota; kingdom Metazoa; phylum Arthropoda; class Malacostraca; order Decapoda; family Cambaridae; genus Procambarus; species Procambarus virginalis. The sequence goes on from WNGS01154989.1 coordinate 10,831, forward strand.
TCAACATGGATTTAGAGTGGGGAAGATCATGCCTCTTGCAGCTACTTGACCACTACGACAAAATCACCGAGGTATTAAAAGAAAAACAGACTGCAGTTTGGTATATGCGGACTTCACAAAGGCATTTGATACTTGTGACCATAGAGTAGTAACACACAAAATAATGTCAATGGGAATATCAGATAAAGTAGGTCAGTAGTGTTAAAATTTCTGTGGAATAGAACACAGAGCAACGGTCAACCAAACAAAAAAAAAAGAGAGTTCAAGCACAGTTGGAAGCTCTACCGCTGAGTACAGTCCTTGCACCACTGTTTTTTCCTTATTTTCAAATCAGATATAGACATTTATACAAGTCACAGCGTCATATCACCTTCTGCAGATGACAAAAATCAGCATGAAAGTGAATTCTGTTGAAGACATTGATAAACTACAAACATATATTAATTAGATTTTCGACTGGGCGGCAGAAAATAGCATGTTGTTATCGGTGAAAAATTCCAGGAACGCTGGTACGGTAAAAATGAGGATATTTAATAAAATATAGGGTACAAAACACAAATAAATCTGCCCATAGTAGGAAAGCATAATGTAAATGATATGGGAATAATAAGGACTGATGCCCTAAGGTTAAGGAGCATAACAAAGCAAATTTAGCATCATCCAGAAAATGATAGGATGGATTATGAGAAACGTCAACTCCAGGGATCCACTCACAATGGTTGTACTTCCCTGAAACACCAAACCGAAACTGTCTCTATTTTCCGCTTGCTACAACTTGTAATAAAAGTTGTTACATCTTGGCTTACGTGTTTATGACGTATTAAAACCTGTTACAACTGCTATATTGGTTGTTATAACTGGTTAGGAGTGTACAAAACTTGTTTCGAACGTTGTACCAACGCCGTAGCTTCGGTGTGTGTTTGGCGGGTATTCACATCACTCCTGCTGTCCGTCATTAGTACTGTTCGATATCGCTTCCTCCTTAAGAGCTGGAGAGATTGCTGAAAGAGGGAATACAGAAAACAAACGGCATAAAGATACCGATAAAGCACCTAATTTATTGGGATCGTTTCAAAGAACTCTAAATGTTCTCCCTAGAAAGGAGATGAGCGAGGTAGCAAATAATATACAATCGAAATATTGGAGGGCCAGCTCCCAAATCCCAGTAAAATAACACATAATGTGGAGTGAACGATCTGAAAGGAAAATTCAGATTAGAATCATTGAGAGTAGGCCCAAGGCACAATCAGAGACATTGTATAAACATCAGAGGTTCACGGTTGTTCACATACTCCCAACGAGCATAAGAAATATTGCCGGAACAAACGTGGAAGTCTTCAAGAGAATACTTGACAGTTTTCTTCATGATTG
>WNGS01154995.1:0-14796 GCA_020271785.1 Procambarus virginalis
TTTGCTGGTGTGACTGCTGCTGGTGTTCCTGCAACCGTCACGAAGAGCAACCACTGCTTGAACAGTGGAGCAACCCAAGGGAGGTGGTAGGGAGGCTGAGGTTGCGATCTGTCTCATTTTGATCCAGTTCCTTATCCCCCACTTCCAGTTGACTGTGGGGTCCAGCTGTGGATGTGGATGGTGGTCTCACAGTAGGTGACATTATCCCGAACCAGGAAGTGGCCACTCTACATCAGGGGAAGGCCCACAACTGGCAGAAGATGCAGCACCTGGTTCTTGTGGGGGAGCTGGGATGATGGCAGGAGTCTTCGGTCTGGCACCGGTCCCCTTGTGCACTTCATAATTATCAGGTGGTGAGTTTGGCAGCCGCTGGAGCGAACATCACCTCCAGATGGCTCTGAACAGCGAGTGGGACTGATTGCAGCATTTGGCAACTGCTCTACATGGTGGTTTGAAGGGTATGGCGAGTGTTGTGTCAACACCTCCGGGAAACAGGTTCCTGGCACCTGACGGGCAGGCGCAGGTTGAACAGACACCTGTCGTCTGGCCCCGTGGTGCACTTGGTGCTTGGCAGATGGTGAAGTATTTGGTATCCAGCTGCTACGAACACTACGTCCTGGTGGCTCTGCACAGGAATTAGAGCCGGCAGCTGTACCTGGCAACCGTCCTCCCGGGTGGGCGGGGCCGGGCACCTGGCCGTAAGCAGCTGGTCGCTTGACACAGTCAAGGTGCCAGGCTTGAACACCGCTCCTGTCACAGTTTATGCATTTTTCACTTACTGACTGCAGTTCCTTTATGAGTTTAAAACACTTCTCAGATTTATGAGGTTCACCACACACGGCACAAAAAAAGTTTTTGCTTGTGCAGTACCTGGCCACGTGACGTCCCCATCGTTGACACTTATAACACCTACGAGGGGGAGGGTTGTAGAGGGCAATGTTATAGTGCCGACCTAAAGCTGCTCTAGAGTAAATTCTGTCCGGTATAGGCGTGGCACCTTTCCATGTGGCAGCTATGAGGCCATTTCTCAGACGTTTAGAGTTTACAATATTTTCATCACAAAGATATTCAGGCTTAATGAGTTTATTAACATTGAATATGACAATGCTTACTTTTGGACGCCTAGGTGCTGCATTTTTCATTTTAATGCCTGCATACTCTGTGTTTACCAACACATTTACAAAAGTACTGTCGTTTGTAACGAAGACATAGTCACTTTCATCTCTAGGTAACCTAATGACCTTATCATAATGTGCCTCAGAGGCTTCACAAAACCATTGCACTTTTCTCTCTATTGTGGTCTCAGAGGAAAATCTAGCCGTACATGTCTGGCAGCAGCCGAATTTGGTGGGTTTGATCGTGCCTTTTTGAACTGCTTACGGCGCTGACTTCTACTCATTTGCAACGTGAATCCCCCATCATCTGCACCGCCTTCTGATGTGTCGTGGGTCACCACTGAGGAGGTGGCACCATCTTTAGAAAACAATTGATGAGTGTGCGATGGGTCCACAAAGTCACTATCTGGCAACGGCGATGTGCTGCCTGGCACCTTATCCGGGGCAGTTGCCATGGCGTTAAAGACACAACACCTATATGCAGAGTATTATGGTACACTCGCTCCACAGTGAACCACAGAGCAGCACATCAACAAATGGCCTATTCACAGGGTGGAAGGGGCCGCCAACCATCAAACAAGATCAGCAGAAATAAATCGGCCAGCCTGCATATATGAGGCTCTACTATTTTCAAGGTCACAGCGCACCTTGCAGGTTGGCGCGCAAAGATTTGAAGTTGGTGGCACACATGCATAAGTATCTGCTTAACAGATACTTAACACTCGACAAAAACTTGACATACACAGGCAACAAACCGTAGTACTTGAGAGCTGGCGGAGAGATGTGCAAGAAGCATGTTGATCATGAAGGCGTTCCTGGCATAATATCCTCATTCCCTGGCCGGCGAGGTGCTAGGCCTAACAGAGCGTGCCACACCAGTGCCCTTACACTTTGTATGTTCACACAGTTTGTAATTAAAGTTTCTAACCACACTCAATCGTCACAGCACTATTTCACATCAACTAATGTAGAATTGGGAGAGTTAAGGCATGACTCAAAGTATCTCCACTGAACTGAGGCTGCATTGTTTCGTGGTCACTAACGTCTTCGATCGAAGAACAAGGCAAACACGGCTGTTAATATTTAGCAAGTTTAGAGATTTAAACAAGGGAGCTGAATGTTTCTAAAAGCTGAGTTAGTTATTATTCTGATAGCAGATTTTTGCTGCGTGATGATGGGCTTGAGGTGGTTTGCAGTGGTAGACCCCCATGCACAGATACCATAATTAAGATAGGGGTAGATTAGTGCATAATATAGTGAGAGGAGAGCGGAGTTAGGAACATAATATCTGATTTTGGAGAGTATACCCACTGTCTTAGAGACTTTCTTCGTTATGTGTTGAATGTGGGTGCTGAAGTTGAGTCTCTTGTCTAGGAATAGGCCAAGAAACTTGCCATCATTTTTATTACTGATTTATTTATTTATTTATTTATTTATTTATTTATTCATATACAAGAAGGTACATTGGGAATGTGAGAATATATAATATGGTAATTACAATCTTGTAAAGCCACTAGTACGCGCAGCGTTTCGGGCAGGTCCTTAATCTAAGAAAATTTTTAGTAGGTAAATACTAGCAAAAATTATAAAAAAAGAAATGATAACAGTTACATGGCAAGAAAAGAAGAAAGAAAAAAAAGATGAGAGAAAATTGTAGGTACAGTATAATAAAGCACTTAGGTAGCTAGGATTGATTGCAATGAAAGCTTGAATGGTAGTTGACAAAATTTGGTAGGCACAATACAGCAAATGGCTAGCACATAAAGGAAGACAGCAATGAACACAATGATAAGGTTGTTTGGGTTAAATACATATTAGGAGATTGGGTAACACTAGATACAGAGCAAAAAATAAAGCTCAGTGTAGGAAACTAAGAAGATGAAATTAAGTACTTTTGGTTTTGTTTTTAAATAAGGCAAAAGTTTTACAGTTTTTCAATTCACTAGGGAGTGAGTTCCATAGACTAGGTCCCTTAATTTGCATAGAGTGTTTACACAGATTAAGTTTGACCCTGGGGATATCAAAGAGATATTTATTTCTGGTGTGGTGATAATGGGTCCTATTACATCTGTCCAGAGAGAGTTTTAGAGCATGGTTTGCATTTAAGAACAGGGTTTTGTAGATGTAGTTGACACAAGAGAATGTGTGGAGGGAGTTAATATTTAGCAAGTTTAGGGATTTAAACAAGGGAGCTGAGTGTTGTCTGAAAGCAGAGTTAGTTATTATTCTGATAGCAGATGTATGATGTTAATATTGTCTATCTGTAGCTGAATTGCATTTGATGATTTGCTTCCAAATAAGATGTAGTAAGTCTTTTCGATGTTTAATGTTAGTTTGTTCGTTGACATCCAGAGTGGACTTTTTTTAATTCATTATTCACAACATTATTTAGTGTATGTGGGTTGAGGTCTGAATAGATAAGGGTAGTATCATCAGCAGACAATATAGGTTTGAGAATATTAGAGACATTAGACAGATCATTTATATATATAAGAAATAGAAGAGGTCCTAAGATACTGCCCTGTGGCACTCCAACGGTAAAGTGGAAGAAGTTGTATCATTGATGGTTACATATTGGTGTCTGTCACTAAGATAGGATCGGATGTAGTCAAGGGCAAGGCCACGGATTCCATAATGCTGAAGTTTAAGTAAGAGGTAGTTGTGATTAACAGTATCAAAGGCTTTTCTTAGGTCAATGAAGAGTCCAATTGGAAACTCATTTTTGTCAAGGGCTGAGTAGATTTCGTCAAGGAGACTAATGATTGCATCGTTGGTGCTCTTTTGGGACCGGAAGCCAAACTGGCAGGGGCTGAGTATGTCGAATTTTACGAGGTAGGAATAGAGCTGTTTGTAAATAATTTTTTCAAATATTTTTGATAGAATGGGTAGATTTGATATTGGTCTATAATTATTTATGTCCGCCGGATTGCCTCCTTTATGGACTGGCGTTACTCTTGCTTTTTTGAGGATATCAGGGAAGGTGTGACACTCTATAGATTTGTTGAACAGTAGGGCTATGGGTGAGGCAAGGGCATGGGAGGCTCTCTTGTATACAATGGACGGAATTTCACTGGTGTTTCCTGCCTTGGTTTTTAGAGAGTGTATGATGGACACAACATCTGTCGGGCTGATTGGTGAAAGGAGAAGAGAGTTTGGATAGCTGCCTGAGAGATATGTGTCTGAGTCTGTGGGATTTTACTGGCAAGATTAGCACCAACCGATGAAAAGAAACTATTAAATTCATTTGCCATTTCTAAATCAGTTGACAGTATATCCCCATCCTTGTAGAGCTTTATTTGGTTATGTGAGTGTTGCTTAGTTCCTAGGATACTAGAGATTGTTTTCCAAGTGCTTTTCATGTTACCTTTTGCTTCATTGAATCTATTCACATAATATGCTAGTTTTGCCTTTCTTATGATACTGGTAAGCATTGATGAGTACCTTTTAGCTACTTCCTTTGAAACTAGGGCAATCCTAAGTTTCTTTTCATATTCGTGTTTCTTGTTGATTGAGTTGAGAATGCCACTTGTGAGCCATGGATTGTTTAATCTTTTGTCAGTTACTTGCTTGGTAAGAAGGGGACAATGAAGGTTGTAGAGACTGAGAGTTTTGGAGAGGAAGAGGGTAGCTAATGAATTTATATCCTGGGTATTATTGAATTCAGAATCCCAGTTAATATTGTGAAGTGCATCTGTAAGATTGCCTAAAGCTGATTCACTGTGTAGCCTAAATGAAAGTTTCTTGCTTTTTGGTGGTGTTATGTCCATGTTCGCTATGAGAAAGGTAGGATAGTGGTCAGTTGTTCTGTCGTAGATTATACCAGGTACAAGGGGAACTGTTATGTTTGTCCATATGTGGTCCAAGGTAGTGGCTGATGTTTGAGTGACTCGGGTAGGTTTGGTGATTGTGGGGATTAGCATACAGGAGTTCATGCTGTTAAGGAAATAGTCAACTTGAGAGCAATTTTGTTTACCCAGGTCAATATTAAAGTCTCCTCCCAGAATGATGTGGTTTTTGTTGAGATTGTTGTTTATAATAAGATTCCTTAGGTTGTCTGAGAAAGAAGCTATGTTAGTGTTGGGAAATCTATAGATGGCTCCAATAGTCAAAGAGGATTTAAGGGATTTAATTGTGAACTGAGCAAAAGTATATTCACAGTAGTCATCTCTGTCACTAATAACACTGTTGCAGATAAATGTATCTCGGTAATATATAGCTGTGCCACCACCTTTTTTATTTGGCCTACAGTTATGAATGGCTTTATAACCAGCTAAGTTGTAGAGTTGGGTATAGTCTTTATTTAGCCAAGTTTCTGTTAAAATAATGAACGATAAGTTAGTACCAAGTGCTGTGAGTAATGCATTTAAATCGTCAAAATGTTTACCAAGAGATCTAACATTTTGGTTGTAAACTGATAAACAGGTGGTATTTTGGAGTTTGTTTTTAGCCTGGTGTGCTGTGAAATACTTGCAATAATGATGATCAATGTGCTGGTTGGTGTAGATATGAGATAGAAGATTTTGATCAGGATCAATATCAGTGTGCATAAAGATGCAGATAAAGGGATCACGATACAAGATACACGATAAAGCAAAACACAAGAATAAAAGCAAATACAATAAAATAGTAACAACTTAGAAGTAAAATAAAGATCCAATAGAATGTCTCTTAAATGTTACCCAAACACACATGCTTGTGGAGACTAAAGTTATTATCAATAGAAAGCAACAAGGCCAGATGGGTTTATTGCACCATATATGACAGAGAACTTTCTAAGTGAGCAGAAAGACATCAGATTAGTGATGTGAAAGGAATCGGATTCTCTGAATCTTTATCCTGGGAATGTGTGTGTGTGTGTAATACTAGATAAGAGAGAAAATTAGGTCGGAAGTCAGTACATTAGGCAGCAGATGGTTAGAAAGGCGGAATCCAAGAGCTAACAGCTTTAGCCTATGGGTACAAATAGCAAATACACAAACAATCATTTCATGAGGATCCCGGGGATCCTGTAAATTACTATCCTCCCTTCTCATCCAATATTGTTCTTCCAAAGAAATTACTATCTATACCTTGTCATCCAAAGTTCATTAAATTTATCAGTTCAATATTTATTTATTTACATATTTGTTTGTGTTATATACAAGAAGGCACATTGGATTTGTCAGAGTACATAACAGTGGTGTTCTTACAATTATTGCGGGGATTCAGCTGTGGGATATCAGCTGAATAACCTGAACATATTTTGTAGTCTCACATACAACCAAAGTGTACTTAAGCTCTGCCTTTCCTTTCCAAAGGTTTTATATTTTTATTTTTATTTTTTGTTTGGCATCTTTGCCTGTTTTTTACTCTTAATTATTTGGTCTTAGCTAATCCCTTGTCACTAAACCTAGGGCTTTTCTATTACCCTGTTATATTTAAAGTAACTTGGTATTTGTTTCTTGTAATCATTTATTGGAATTAATTAAAAGTGATAAGCTCAATAATAGTCATCTATGATTATTATTTTATTTATGTAATAAATTTTGTAATAATTAATTTTGTAATTAATTTATATAATTAATTTTGTAATTAATTTATATAATAATTAATTTATGTAATTATTTACATAATAATTAATAATAAATTAAGCCCCCACTTGATGTGCATTTTCTTCCAAGCCACAGAAAATAGACGCTGTATGCAAGGCAAACGGCGGAATTTCTGGAAAGGAAGAAAATGTAATACCATACTCGGTGGCTAACCGACCATGGTTGAGCGTGCATCTTGGGGGGGGGGGGGTATTTACGCGCGCACGGGGACGCACCAATCGTCTCGCTGCTGCGTTCCCGGGCGATACACTCAAAACGCCCACCCGCCTCTTGGGATCCCTGCATCCCCTGGCCTTTCCGGGGGTAGACGCCAATGCAGTTTTGCTGAGGACACTTGTCCCAATTTCCAATGAATTGTGTTGCCTTTGGGGGTGCTCCGTCGGAACCCCCAAAGTGATAAGCTCAATAATAGTCATCTATGATTATTATTTTAATTTATGTAATAAAATTTTGTAATAATTATTTGTAATTAATTTATAATTAATTTTGTAATTAATTTATATGATAATTAATTTATGTAATTAATTTACATAATAATTAATAATAAATTAGCCCCCACTTGATGTGCATTTTCTTCCAAGCCACAGAAATTATTATTCTTATTATTTTTTATTTTATTTATATTGTCAATCTCTACTGATTTTTTGTTTTTTATTTTATTAATCTCTTCTGTGTCCTTCCTGGCTATCTATTGGATCTTTATTTTACTCTAAGTTGTTACTATTTTATTGTAATTTGCTTTTTATTTCTGTGGCTTGGAAGAAAATGCACATCAAGTGGGGGCTTAATTTATTATTAATTATTATGTAAATTAATTACATAAATTAATTATTATATAAATTAATTACAAAATTATTATATAAATTAATTACAAAATTAATTATTACAAAATTATTACATAAATTAAAATAATAATCATAGATGACTATTATTGAGCTTATCACTTTGGGGTTCCGACGGAGCACCCCCAAAGGCAACACAATTTCGTGGAAATTGGGACAAGTGTCCTCAGCAAAACCGCATTGGCGTCTTCCCCGGAAAGGCCAGGGGATGCAGGGGATCCCGGGAGGCGGGTGGGCGTTTTGAGTGTATCGCCCGGGAACGCAGCAGCGAGACGATTGGTGCGTCCCTGTGCGCGCGTAAATACCCCCCCCCCCAAGATGCACGCTCAACCATGGTCGGTTAGCCACGAGTATGGTATTACATTTTCTTCCTTCCCAGAAATTCCGCCGTTTGCCTTGCATACAGCGTCTATTTTCTGTGGCTTGGAAGAAAATGCACATCAAGTGGGGGCTTATTTATTATTATTATTATGTAATTAATTACATAAATTATTATTATATAAATTAATTACAAAATTATTATATAAATTAATTACAAAATTAATTATTACAAAATTTATTACATAAATTAAAATAATAATCATAGATGACTATTATTGAGCTTATCACTTTGGGGGTTCCGACGGAGCACCCCCAATCCCGTGAGGGCCAGCGGCGCGGAACCCCCACCCCGAAGGGCGAGCGGAAGCTGGCTGCTATACGTAGGAACGCACCTCCTCGCTACTGTGGCCGTAAGCGTGCCCGTATGCCCGGAGAGGCCATTAAAAAACAGTCGGTCTTCCTTGACCCAGACTGAAAAAGGTACCATTCCGGGTCTACTTGGCAGATGCTGCGAGGAGACGCAGCTCGCTTGGTGGGCCGGCGGAGTACCATCTTGACGAGCCGTGGAGCGGGGGCGGGAAGCCCCCCACTGTGGACTGGGAGGAGTACATACTGCCGGGTTTGTACTCCATGCAGGCAGCGCGTGTCACCGTGGGGAATGACTGGTTGTTTCCGTGTTTATCTTCCTCGTAGTAGCCCACCTTCGCAGAGACCAGTCCTGGATGGCTGGCCCCAGGGCGGGTGTGGGAATGTGGACGCTGTCCACTCCGAGGCCGACTCGCCAGGGTCGACCCCGAGTCGGTCGTTGTCGCTGTGGTGAGCCCCTCGGGTGTGGAGTGGAGGTGTCTGCTTAGAAGGGAGTCGGTTGCCTCCTAGTATACCTCGCACGGTGGGCATGAGAGCCGTGGTCCACCGTTCATAGCCCCACTGCGCCTTCCACGATCATCACAGGTTTTCGTCGTCCTCGTTCTGTTGTGGGTCTGGAAGTAATAAAGCAGTAAGGGTGGGCAGGGGCTGGTGTGCAGAGTTAACGTGAAGAGCAAAGGCACAGGTGCGTGGAACCGCATCAAAGTATACTGCTGGCGACTTAGGCTGCGAGAGTGGGATAACTGGCTGCGACACCTGTCGCGGAAGGCAGGAATAGGTAGGATTGAATAAAGTCCCAGGCATAGCTGAGCGGGCTGCGTCGAGAGTTGGTAGGCACAGGCACGGCAAGTACCAATAATAAATTATATATAATAGCATTTATATAAGTATTTTTACATAAATTAAATTATCAATTAAATTTAATAAGACGATGAATAATAGAAAGATAATAAAATACAATAAAATTGTAGATATAAAGAATTATAATGTAAATTATGTTAAATAACATAAATTAAGTCAATGTTAAAGCACAGTTCAGCCAGTGGACTGCAGGTGGCTCCGAAGACTGCCTAGAGTGCAGCGAAGTCCATATCGCTATGCCGCGGGGAGATACTAAGGTACGCTAACAGTCAAGGAAAGAGGGTGTTAAGTGGAATCGAACTGCGGAACCCTTACGCTCAACAAGACGTATGAGAACTGTAACAAATTTATTATTAAAAGGAGAGAAAATGCGTTAGGGGCGTGCTCAACTTGTGACACCACCAGCTGGGCCATCAGCTGTTGGATCATTGGCTGGGACCACCTCAGCCTTAACAACAGCAGCTGCGCTTGGCCCCCAGGGCCTGCTCAGGTGGAACACCAGCAGCATGGCCATCGACTGCTGGATCCTCGGCTGGTACCTCATCAGCCGGAACATCGGCTCGATGATGTTAGTGCCTTAATTGAAACTATTGACAACAATTCACTTTTATTGTACTTACTGAAACATGGTTGAAAGAGGATACTACTCAACTCTTTAACATGCCTAACTACTTGGCAATTCACAACTGTCGTCAAACTCAGAGGTGGTGGTACTGCTCTTTACTACCATCATGAACTAACATGCTTAAAAGTAATTAGAACTAGAGACTGCTGTGGGGAGTATATCTTCGCCAGTTTCAGAGTAAAGGTACCGAGTCTATCCTGTCTGTGGGAGCAGTCTATAGGATTCCTAACACTGATGTGCCCGAATTCAATTCAAACCTTAGAAAGCTAATACTCGAAAACAGACATAACAAAACCATCTAATTATCGCAGGGGACTTTAATATTGACCTCTGCGAGCCTGAGCACCCTACTACATGTTAGCTTCCTCAACTGTATGAATTCCTGCTTTCCTCATACCCTTAATCACAAAACCTACCTAGAATCACTGATAGAACTGCCACGACTCTAGATCACATCTGGACCAACATAACCTCTCACGCTCTACTTCAGGTATAATCACGATACTACAGACCATTACCCCCATTTCTCTTAACTAACATTAACAAACCAGCATCTAGAGTCAAGGGAGATAAGTTTTAGGCTGCACACATGACTCTGCTATAGGCAATTTTATAACTGCTGCTGATAATGTCAACTGGGAGTCAGAGTTAGGTACATAGGGGGACCTCACCTAGCAGTACAATCTTTTCTTCAAAAAACTCTAAGCCTTTTAACACCCACTGTCCTATGCTTACTAAACAAGTCCTACCAAAAGGCTTAACAATCCCTGGCTTACAAAGCGAATACTTAAATCCATTAATAAAAACATGACCTTGAGAAGAAGTATAGCAGGCTAGGAACCGTCTCTAAAGAATTCTCAAAGAATTACTCTTTACTGCTATCTAAGATAATTAGCGAGCCAAAACTAAATACTACAGAAGATAAATTTACCCAAACAAAGAGCAACATTAAAAAAACTTGGAGCACAATTTCACAATTCTTGGGATCAAAGAGATTTTATAATAACAAACCAACACTCCTGTCAAATAACGATGGTCAGCTTTCAGCATCTGATTCTGCTATTGAGTTCAATAGGTTCTCTCTTCTCTTCCATTGGGTCATCCCTTGCAAATGATATTCCTTCTTCCAGTACTGAGGTTAAGGACTACCTAACAGGTAACTATCCACAGTCTCTGTACCAAAAGCCTACTAATTCCACTGATGTCAATGAGATAATCCTTTCCCTTAAAACCAAGTCTAGTGCCCTTGAGGAGATTCCGACATTAATTTACAAAAAAGTCTCCAGACCTTAGCCCCTGCATTTACATTGCTCTTCAACAAGTCACTTGAACTCCAAACCTTCCCAGATATTCTAAAAAAAAGCGAGAGTAACCCCTGTCCACAAATGTGGTGATCTCACTGATGTTAACAACTACACACCTATATAAATCCTGCCTAACTTATCAAAAAATTTTTGACAAACTAATCTACAAGCAGCTTTACTCTTGTATCGAGCCAAGCACAATATACTTAACTCTTGCCAATATGGCTTCAGACCTAAAAAAAAGCACTAATGATGCACTTATTAAGTATGATTAACTTAATTCTTGCAGCTCTTGATAAAAATAGTTCCCTGTTGGGGTTTATTTTGTGGACCTGCGGAAGGCTTTTTGACACTGTGAACGCACCAAAACCTTCTTCTTAAATTACATCATTATGGAGTCAGAGGTATCTCTCCTGCAATACCTCAATCTTACCTACTGACAGACTCCGAGTATGTTTCTGTGAACAATCAAATTTCTCCCACCCTACCCCATCACATTGGTGTTCCTCAGGGCAGTATACTTGGCCCTCTCCTCTTTCTCATCTACATTAATGACCTTCCAAAATGCCTCCCAACACCTTAGACCAATTCTATTTGCTGACGACACAACCTTCATTTACTCCAGTCCTGACCCCCTTGCTCTAAATGCCACAGTAAATACCGAGCTAAATAAAGTCCATCTTTGGCTAACTGCCAACAAACTCACCCTTAACATTGACAAAACTTTCTACATTCTGTTTGTCAATAAATCTTCTAACCAAATAAATCTCAAGATTAACAATACCCAAATTTGCAACATAATAGATGGCAAATTCCTTGACGTTCTCATTGATCACAAGCTTAATTTCCAGGGCACATTCTAATATATCAAAAAGTTTCAAAAAATGTTGGAATTCTTTCTAAGATCAGATATTATGTTACCCGCCCTGCCCTGGTGACTCTCTATTACTCCCTCATCTATCCATATTCTCAACTAATGGTATTTGTGCTTGGGGTTCTACTACCCAAAATCATTACGTCCTCTAATTACTCAACACAAAAGCTGCTATTAGGACAATATCCAACTCTGCCTCAGACATCACTCGGTACCCCAACTCAAATCTCTCAATATGTTAGATATTAAGTCACTGCACATTCTCTCATGTGTATATATACATATATAAAACGCTGAACTGTAATAGCAATCCTGACCTCAAAAGCTTCATTGAAAGCTGTAACAGAATCCATGAGCACCACACCAGAAATAAATACAGTTTTGATATTCCAAGAGTACGACTTAACCAAACTAGAAATGCTCTACAAATCAAGGGACCCAGAATGTGGAATGACCTTCCAACCATGGTAAAGACTGTACCTCTCTCAACCAGTTTAAGATTAAAACCAAACACCACCTGATAAACTCCCTGTAACCTACTTACCCCTCTATGTCAACCCATGTCTGGTTATTTTTTTTTTTTTTAATCAATGCGTGTTTGTCAACCTTTAGTATTTGTGCTGCTTTTTCAGTCATGTTCCCCCTTTTTTTTTCTTTATTTGTATTTGTTCTTAAAACATTTTATTCTTTTTGTTCAATTAGCATTAAGTTTTAGATATTATGTTTTCTTGCCGAAACGCATTGCGTAATAATGGCTTAGGGCATTGTATGTACTAGCTCTATCTATAACTCGATCCATTAATGTAACATTTCTGTATGTATGTACCTTACCTGAATAAACATATTTATTTATTTATATTTATTAAAGAGAGCAGAATGCGCCCCTAGGGGCGTGCGTCCTTGTGACACCACTAGCTGGGCCATCAGCTGCGGATCATCGGCTGGGACCACCTCAGCGAAAAACAGCAGCTGGCTTGGCCCCCAGGGGCCAAGCTCGGGGAACACCACGCAGCTGGCCATACGCTGCTGGCTCATCCCGGCTGGTACCGCATCAGCCGGGACAACAGCAGCTGCGCATGGCCCCCAGGGGCAAGCTCAGCTGGAACACCACCAGCTGTGCCATCGGCTACTGGAACATCGGCTGGGACCACAACCAGCCGGGACAACAGCAGCTGTGCTTGGCCCCCCAGGGCATGCCAGCTGGAACACCACAGCTGGGCCAGCAGCCGCTGAATCATCGGGTGGTACCCCACCAGCCGGGACAACGGCAGCCTGTGCCTGGCCCCCAGTGTAAGTGGGAAGTACTAAGGAACGCCAACAGGCCAAGGCGAGAGGGGGTTAAGTGGCATGGAACTGCAGAAACACTTACGCTCGACAAGACGAATGAGAACTGTAACAAAATTATTAGCAAGAATGGTTAGAAAAAGCTCACTTCCCTTCCTTCCCTCGTGAAGATCCTCGTTTGGGACACGCCATCTGCAGCCTCGGCAACTGGACATTGCAGCTGCGCGAAAATCTTCAGCCAGGACATCCAGACTGGTCCTGGCGCCCCAGGGCATGCTCAGGTGAAACACCCTCAGCTGTGCCATCAGCTGCTGGATCATCGGCTGGGACCTCAGCAGCTGGGAAGGGCACGCTCCTCTGGAAGACTGCCAGCGGAGCCTGCGCCTGCTGGACCGTCAGCTGGGACCACATCAGCCGGAACTACAGCAGCCGGGCTTGGCCCCCAGGGGCATGCTCAGCTGGACCACCACCAGCTGTGCACTTAGCTGCTGGATTATCGTCAGGGACCTCATCAGCTGGACTACAGCCGATGGGCTTGTACCCCAGGGGCGGGCTCAGCCGGAACACCACTAGCTATGACATCAGCTGCTGGATCATCGGCCTGGTACCACATCAGCCAGAACTACAGCAGCAGTGCTTAGCCCCCCAGGGGCATTCATAGCTGGAACACCACCAGCTGTGCCCTCAGCTGCTGGATCATCGGCCGGGACACTTCCGCCGTAACATCAGCAGCTGTGGTTTGGCCCCCAGGGGCATGCTCTGCTGTAACACCACCAGCTGTGCCGTCAGCTGACTGGATCATCGGCTGGGACCACCTCCGCCGGAACAACAGCAGCTGTGCTTGGCCGCCAGGGTCATGCCTCAGCTTGGCACTCCACCAGCTGTGCCATCAGTTGCTGGATCGGCTGGCGCTACATCAGCCGGAACAACAGCAGCTGTGCCTGGTCCCCAGGGGCATGCTCAGCATGCTCAGCCTTCGGCTGCTGGATCATCGCGGGAACCACTTCCACCGGAACATCAGCAGCCGGGAAAGGCGCTGGGTACACGCTGGGCACCGGGGACAATCCTAACTACAACTGGGCGCCGCACACGCGGGCGTGGAGGGGAACACGGGCAGGACTGTACCTTAGGATAATGGAGATGGGCCGGCTGCTCCGGCATAATTCTAATCTGAAAATTATATTTTTATTAAAAAATTAGCCGAAATGAAGAGCTGGTGACGCCTAATAAACACGACGAACCAAGCATCAGTTAGGTTAGGTTCGGTAGGTTTGTTTTGGTGACCGGCTAGCTGCAGCTTGTGCTCGGCCCCCAGGGGCATGCTCAGCTTGGCTCACCACCTGCTGTGCCATCAGTTGCTGGATCAGCGGCTGGCACCACATCAGCCGGAACAACAGCAAGCTGTGCTTTGCCCCCCAGGGGCATGCTCAGCATGCCAGCCTTCGGCTGCTGGACCATCGGCGGGAACAACTTCCGCCGGAACATCAGCAGCCGGGCAGGCGCTGGGTACACGCCAGGCGCCGGGGACAATACCAACTACAACAGGGCGCCGCACACGCGAGCGTGGAGGGGAACACGGGCAGGACTGTACCTTAGAATAATGGAGATGGGCC
>WNGS01155005.1:0-23081 GCA_020271785.1 Procambarus virginalis
GCTTGATTGCTGTAGAGGGTTCTCTGTCGGCTTCGGGCTGTTTTGATAAGGAGTTCGGAAGTCTTCTTGGTTTTATAGAATATTATCAGGTTTAGTTTGGTTAGGAGTAGTGCTTTTTACTCCTTACGGATTATTTCTTTCATTATTCTTTCCTCTTTTATATGTTCACTGTGCATGGTTGATTTGTAATATAATTTTATTGGAGGTATTGTGGTTTCTGTTCTAGGTCTGGATTATACCAACGGTCCAAGTGTCTTCTTATAGCAGCGTTATTTCCGCGTTGCTATATCCGTTGTTCACCAATACCTGAGTTACTCTTTCAAACTCTCTACTCACGTTGCTCCATTCAGAGCAGTGGGTAAGCGCTCGACGAATATAAGCATTGAGAACACTGGCTTTGTATCTTTGGGGGCACTCACTTCTACCGTTCAGGCATAATCCTATGTTGGTGGGCTTGGTATATACGTTGGTGCTTAAAGAGGTTCCTGTTTTTGTTATTAGTACATCCAAGAATGGCAGACTGTTATTTTCACTATTTTCATGTGTAAATCGGAGTACTGACTCTCTCTCTAGATGTCTTTTTAGGTCAATTAGTTCATCTGAGTCTTTTACTATTACGAATATGTCATCTACATAACGGCAATATACAGTTGGTTTTTGTCTGCTACTGAAGACCCTGTCTTCGATGGTTCCCATATAAAAATTAGCAAATAAAACTCCTAAGGGAGAGCCCATTGCTACTCCGTCTATTTGTAAATACATGTCTCCTTGTGGACTGATGAAAGGGGCTTCCTTTGTACATGCTTCGAGAAGACTCTTCAAGTGTGGCTCAGGTATGTCTAATTGGGGGTGCTCTCGTCTCTGTATACTCTGTCCAGTATCATTCCTATGGTTGTGTCGACTGGGACGTTGGTAAATAGGGATTCCACGTCCAGGGAAGCAATGATTCCATCGGGCTGGGTAGATTTGATTAATTCTAGGAAATCTGCTGATGATTGTAGACTATACTTACTTGGAGTGTATGGAGTTAGGAGTTCATTGAGTTTTTTTGCCAGGTGATAAGTTGGAGTTGGTATTTGGCTGATTATAGGGCGTAGTGGGTTACCTGGTTTATGTGTCTTAACATTGCCGTAGGCATATCCTAAGCCATAGTCGCCTTGAAGTTTATTGAAATGCACACTACCTTTCTTTGCGTTGATTGCCGTAATTGTTTTGTTTACTTTCCGCTTAAGGTCTTCCACAGGGTTCCTCGTGATTCGTTGAAATTTGGAGTCATCATTAAGGATATCGCTAATTTTGTTCATGTATTCTTGGGTAGGAATCAATACATATGCTGCTGTCTTGTCGGCTTTTCTTATTGTTACGTCTTTCAGATTTTTTAGTTGTTTTGCTGCTTCTTTGAGTCGTGGGGTTAAGATTGTAGATGAATATGTTCCTCGTTTTTTCCCCGCTTCTGCTAGTAGTTCAGCCTGAAGTGTGTCAGTGGTGATGACTTTTTTGTTGTCTTCTAGCTTATGGATGTCGTCCAGAAGCATTTCGATTTCCAGGCGTTTTTGATGCATCTTTGGTTTGGATATGAATTGACAATTTAGACCAAGATTTAAGAGGTCTCGTTGGTCCTGGGTAAGATCATAAGAAGTCAGGTTAATGTAGCCATCTTTAGGACGAGGGATTTTAACTGTCCACCGTTTAGGGCTGTTAACTTACGGAGTGTCTTTGTTTCTACACGAGTTTTATGTTGTTGTTTCAGGTTAAATAGTTCACTGTTGATGGTTTGCTTGAGTTGGATAGGGATGTCGTACTGGGTCCATTTGTTTAACAGATGCTCAGCTTGCTCTGTAAGGGTTTGGAGGGCTTCCTTCTTCTTGTTTAGTTGATGCCGTATGAGTTCTTGCCTATACCTATAGGTAAACTCTGTATTGCGAACTGCTGGGTCATGTGGGTTTATATTGGTGTATACTGGCAGCAGGTTTTCTTTTAAACATGTCTCATTAAATATGACCGCATATTCTGTATTTACTATCTTCTGATTTAGGGCTTCTATCCCTCTAACTATTTTCTTAGCATCAGGGCTTAGCTGAAATAGGAGTTCTCCAAAACTCATTTTCGTAATTTCCGGGTGAAGAAAAGAGGTAATTACTATAGAATGTATTACACTTATTTATACAATATGCACAACGTTTCGAACCTCCATGGTTCATTCTCAAGTGAATGAATTTTACAATGTGATTTGATTTTATACCCGCACTGGGTCAGGTGATAAGACAATAAATGTGAAAACAAAGGGGATACAAAGGGGATATAAGTGGGGTCACACATATGAACATAAGAATATAGGTAACCGCAGAAGGCCTATTGGCCCATACGAGGCAGCTGGTATCTACATACAAAGATTAATCCAGTGTAATTGGCCTGTTATGTTGAACATTGTCTTCTGTGTTGGCATCGTTATGTTCTGGTCTTGTCCTTACTCTCATTGTGGGTAGGGTAAATAGTTCCGTGATTTGGGTGTTCATGGTAGGTTGTTCTATTCTTATGTGGATTGCTTCAAGAATTTGTAATCTTCTTGCATCTTGTGTTTTGTCTATTATGCATGTATTTTTGTTCAACATTTCTCTTGTTAGGGTGATGTCATGGGCTTGTCTCATGTGATTCCTAGGGGCACCGGATTGAAGATGGCATGTCAAACGCCTCGTCAGCTTGGTCGACGTCATACCTATGTACTTAGATTGAAGGTTACATCCTTCGTGGGGGCAAGTGTACATGTATACAACGCTTGACTGCTGTAGAGGGTTCTCTGTCGGCTTCGGGCTGTTTTTGATAAGGAGTTCGGAAGTCTTCTTGGTTTTATAGAATATTATCAGGTTTATGTTTTGGTTAGGAGTAGTGCTTTTTACTCCTTTACGGATTATTTCTTTCATTATTCTTTCCTCTTTTATATGTTCACTGTGCATGGTTGATTTGTAATATAATTTTATTGGAGGTATTGTGGTTTCTGCTCTAGGTTCTGGATTATACCAGCGGTCCAAGTGTCTTCTTATAGCAGCGTTTATTTCCGCGTTGCTATATCCGTTGTTCACCAATACCTGAGTTACTCTTTCAAACTCTCTACTCACGTTGCTCCATTCAGAGCAGTGGGTAAGCGCTCGACGAATATAAGCATTGAGAACACTGGCTTTGTATCTTTGGGGGCACTCACTTCTACCGTTCAGGCATAATCCTATGTTGGTGGGCTTGGTATATACGTTGGTGCTTAAAGAGGTTCCTGTTTTTGTTATTAGTACATCCAAGAATGGCAGACTGTTATTTTCACTATTTTCATGTGTGAATCGGAGTACTGACTCTCTCTCTAGATGTCTTTTTAGGTCAATTAGTTCATCTGAGTCTTTTACTATTACGAATATGTCATCTACATAACGGCAATATACAGTTGGTTTTTGTCTGCTACTAAAGACCCTGTCTTCGATGGTTCCCATATAAAAATTAGCAAATAAAACTCCTAAGGGGGAGCCCATTGCTACTCCGTCTATTTGTAAATACATGTCTCCTTGTGGACTGATGAAAGGGGCTTCCTTTGTACATGCTTCGAGAAGACTCTTCAAGTGTGGCTCAGGTATGTCTAATTTGGGGGTGCTCTCGTCTCTGTATACTCTGTCCAGTATCATTCCTATGGTTGTGTCGACTGGGACGTTGGTAAATAGGGATTCCACGTCCAGGGAAGCAATGATTCCATCGGGCTGGGTAGATTTGATTAATTCTAGGAAATCTGCTGATGATTGTACACTATACTTACTCGGAGTGTATGGAGTTAGGAGTTCATTGAGTTTTTTCCCAGGGGATAAGTTGGAATAAGTTGGATAAGGAAAATAAGACTCGCGTCCCTACCAAAACCAAAAAAGACCAGAAGAAGAAAAGACCAAAACCCAAGAAAGAAGCTAGAAGACAACAAAAAAGTCATCACCTCTGACACACTTCAGGCTGAACTACTAGCAGAAGCGGGGAAAAAACGAGGAACATATTCATCTACAATCTTAACCCCACGACTCAAAGAAGCAGCAAATCAACTAAAAAACCTGAAAGACGTAACAATAAGAAAAGCCGATAAGACAGCAGCATATGTATTGATTCCTACCCAAGAATACATGAACAAAATTAGCGATATCCTTAATGATGACTCCAAATTTCAACGAATCACGAGGAACCCTGTGGAAGACCTTAAGCGGAAAGTAAACAAAACAATTACGGCAATCAACGCAAAGAAAGGTAGTGTGCATTTCAATAAACTTCAAGGCGACTATGGCTTAGGATATGCCTACGGCAATGTTAAGACACATAAACCAGGTAACCCACTACGACCAATATTCAGTGTGAGAGTTTTGGGTGACTTACATAAGTAAGTTGGAATAAATAAAATTGGTTTAAGGAATTGAGCTCGGAAAATTTATAAGAATTTTCTCTATTCTTTAACCTTTATTCCTGTCGTGATATTCAACTAGGTCCCTGAGGAAGGACTTGCTTAGCTAACACACCAGTGTAGTAAGCAGCTCATTCCTCACTTTGGGACCCTGTACGAACAATTGACTAGGCGCGAGCAAACGCCGAGACCCCAATGAAATTGAAATCCCCTTCACTTGGGTCGTCGACCTTCGTAACTAGCCGAAGCGAATCTAACGAGTAGGTCCTGGGCTCTCACAACAATAATTTATTGTTGTGTAGTGCCGTATATTTGATCCAAAGCTCAGAAATAAGTCTCCAATAGTCGAGTGTGAAGAACATTTGCATAACAATAATAATGTGTGGGGGTGTAACGAAAAGACAGTGTTAACATAACAACTTAGTTTATTCAATAAAGTACTAACTACTACAACAAAACAAAAGAATGTCAATGACGTTACTCGAAATCCTTCCTGTGACACTATCAATGACAGCTAGACACCAGCCCCTCGGACTGCATAATGAACTAACTCGAACATAAGCGTGCCCACAGAGGAATCAACAAGCAAGCAAGAACTAACAGATCTATAATCACAATTACAACAAATGACACAGTGAGTTCTGAAACACGTCTCCAGTAACCTCCTAACTGTTCTACGCCTCAGTGCAGTCTACACCTGCAATAGCGGTTGCAATGCAATCAAATCAGTAGTCTTTCAATGACATCAATAACTAATGGGTTCACTGGCAACTCCAGCACCCTTCCTCAATTAATCCTTACGTTAACACTTCGTCCCACGGACGATCAACAATCAATACAATTGATTTACGTTAATAACAATAACATTTACGTTAATTAATAACCTTCTCTTACAACTGTCACTAGTAACGCGGAAATTACACAACACTCTACCCGTCGAGCATTCAGTGAGAAAATCCCATTAATCCCTGTACTACAAGACAGCTGATTAATCTCTTTACTAGTTACGTTAATTTACGTTAATCGGTTACTAATCACTCAGCGATGGTAAACTCTGATTTACAATGTCCAAAGTGCTAAGAGAACGGTAATCACTCGTGATTACCTTTAGAGTAATTAATTACTATCCTCAAGATCAATAATTAAACAGTTAAATACGCAACCTTTCACACTGGCTCAGCAATTTACATTAAGGTATGAATTCCGTCTGAGCCTTCCATACTCAGACCAATTCAGGTGGCTAATAACAGTAATTAGGCACCACGTTTACGTTATTCTAAATGACGTTACTCTTCCCACGAGTCAATCAAGTGCCGGTACTTCCGGACATAAATAACGACGTTACGTTAATGGAACAATGTAGCCTTCGTGTGAGTCGATCAACAAGGATCGAGATTAATTACTTTGACTTCCTGAAACACGTCAATTACCCGGCCCACTGACCGTTAATTACGACAGACAATACTCTAATTCTTATCTGGCTGGTGGCTAGGCTCCTTGAGACTACCGTAGCTGCTTGCAGGAAAGTAAATTAACCCAACGTATTCTACGTTACTCATATTGTAAAAGAACAAATTCTCTTAAGCAATGGGCGTTCCCTCGGTTACGTTATATTAATTGCCTCGCAATCACCTCACTGAATACTGGACTTCGATGTCCTACCAGATAAACAGGAGAATATATGTATATCCAAGTACTCGTCTACAGCCGAGTTCACCCACGACAATGACAATCACACTAACAAATCACAGTGATTTACGTTACAATCCGGTTGCAATGACAATACTGCAGAACCTAGTAAAATAACATACAGGACATGAACCCTCTAGAACACTGCCCCACAATGGCTTTACTGAACTGCAGTCACCCACGGTGATTGCTCAACTCTAGCAACAATCACTAACAATGACAACCCCTTTGCAACAACACACACGGCAAGTACTCTAATTTCCAAGTATTAGAATACTGCTCAACACTTACTTACTTATTTACTGTTGCAAATGACCCCAGTGCTCTCAATAACCCCTAGAACATAGGTCCCAAATTTGCAATCACCACACAGTAAATAACACAATAACACTGGGCACCGTGACACTACGATTATATATATATATAGATAATTACTGCTGACACATGTAGCCTACAGCTATCAAACGTTATTGGGAACACTAAGGAGATCTCGCACTCCTAAATCACATGGGTGAGTGATTTATCGATCACGCATGCCGAATAAACACTCCCGAGTTTTACGTTACTCGACAGAGCGAGGGCTGTCCCGACAGCCTCGTCACTCACCAAATTCTACCAAAATTACGTTAATACTGCAACCACAATATATATATATATATATATATATATATATATATATATATAATATATATATATATATATATATATGATACATATATATATATACATATATATATATATATTTATATATAATATATATATTGATATATATGATATATATATATATATATATATATATATATATATATATATATATATATATATATATATATATATATATATATATATATATATATATATATATCACACTTGTCACGGCCCTGGGAACAATACAAGAAATTAAAACCACACTGTGGCACACTCCACAATAATCATTGCCAGGAATCACTGACGTTACCACATACCTGAGCGCTCAGTGTTGAAATTCCACACCTGCAAGACTACACATGAAATGATATCACTCCGTCCCACGGACGATCAAGAATGAATAATTACCACAATGGAATAATATAATATTACATGGACATCCTCTCAGTCCTTGGCTAATCTATGTATATACTCTGTTCCCGTGTGTACCCACACACACACACACACTCTGTACGTCTGTGTACACAAGGCGTAGGTCCTTCAGGACTGACCAGATGACAACAAGGGTGATTATCTCCTCGTCCACACTTCACTCCACCTTACAGGTGCTGCGTGACAATGCGACGGAACACTTGACCTCGAATTCAAGCTTTAGAGACTACTAATCACCAGAAATACACACATAGGTACTTACATTCATACTGCCGGCTTACACACACCATTCCCATACATCAGGCACCCCGCTATGGGTGGCTGGCTCAGTGGTGGTAGGCTGGCTGGCTGGTACCACAGCGGTATCGTTCGTACAATTGGCGCGCACCGAACCCTCCCCCAACACGGCTTGTTTCGTACCCTCGACCCACCGGTGAAGTGGAGCGTTCGTACCCAGGTGACGCGCACAAAGATTTCGTCTTAAACAAACATGGGAAATCTGCCTTAAAGCACTAACACTTATTTCCCCGTTCCCATCGACTGCTACAGAGCACTAGCAAGTCTAATCATCACTGGTATGGGATCTACGAGTCTGTTACTGCTCGTATGCACATTACCCCACGATCCCAGATAAGATCTTCTCTTCACTCGCTGTTCACAATGTCCATTCCCCTCCAAGCGACGACTACGGCCGGATTCTGTGACGACCGCTGTAGTAGATTGAAGCAGGAGTTGAAACAGCCGAGTTGTTGAACCACCACGACGCAATATACTCAATTTGGCCGAATTGAGCATAGGAGCGTCTTGACAGGGTGATGGTTCTGTCCAGAATAACCTTCACACCGTCGATTCCCGCGTATTCCTCGAAATACCCAATGAGAGGAAGGCATACTGGGGCCTACCCCTCTCCTCCAATCAGCGACGGTGTAGCATAGCCCCTAGGGCAACTCCAAGATGGCCGACCAACATGGCGGCTCAAGATGTTTACTAAGATGGCGTCTGTTTCCATGGCGACGACTCAAATGGCTAGCGCGCGCGTGGCCCACAGCTACCCACGCCAGCGGCCTAACTGTTTTCCCGCGCAAACCTAGTCCCTCGCACCAAGCCATTACTCTGAGAGATGCTATCGGCTCTATCTCTGTCCACAGACATGCTACCACGGCCACGGTAACATTTCTGGACTGCTGGTGACTGGGGCTCTCCCGTGAGCCCAAACACTAGATGTTTCGGTTGCTGGTTACCAAAGTTAAGTCCGCACACTTAACAAGTGCACTTAACAAGTGTACTGGCCTCCCACAGGCATAAGAGCACTATTGTAAGTGAGCTGGTGAACCATCCCCTCACAATTCCAACAGCGCGACGTTTGTGTGTGTTTTTGAAGGGTCCAGCTTTTCGAAGCATTCAGGTTTTCCTTGCA
This sequence comes from Procambarus virginalis, assembly GCA_020271785.1. Lineage (NCBI taxonomy): Eukaryota > Metazoa > Arthropoda > Malacostraca > Decapoda > Cambaridae > Procambarus > Procambarus virginalis. Next base: position 8,601 of record WNGS01155005.1, read on the forward strand.
GGAATGTTACCGTATCTCGGTAATTTGCAGTCTTTTGGTCTGGTTGTCAATTTTTTTGGTCTGGTTTGTCATTTTTTAATAATAATTTCTCTTAACGTTGACCGTGATGGAATTTTTGAGCTCTGGTTGGCGCTTTTCCATTGTCGTTACTAAGCCTTATGCTGTAGGGAAGTTGTCTGTGTGAATTATGGGTTTTGGAATTTTGCAATTCTAAGTCTGCAATTTGGAAAGATGTGCAAAGTCTGACACTGGCTGGTGTGTGACTGGTGCTGTTCTCTCTAGGTACATTATGTCTGGATTCTTGCTGATCAAAATACCGGGAGTAGCCTCGATAGCAGTTTTCTTTAAGTGCTCTACCTCGGTGAACTGCCCATCCTCGTTGTCTGAAAACTGCTTCCATTTCCTCTATCTTCGACTTCCTGTTGACGTCTCTCTGTAGTGAGAGCCGATTCACATTCCTACCTAATAACTGAGACACTCCGAGGTCTGAATAAATTTATTTCCCTTCAACGGAGGTCGTAAAATGACTTTCCCAGGTGGAATCTGGGATACCTAACACCTAGTTGAGCAGTTTGGTCTACTTTTCACTTATCCTCAGTACACCTTTAAAGGTGTGTCATGGTGGCGCTGCCCACAGGGTATCGACCTGCTCAGTGATACAGCCCTCACACACGAAAATAGACCATTGCGAGCCGGGTGACCCGACCATTGTGGTAACTGTGTAAAACTAGCAACGTCTACAACAGATAGTCTGCAACGGTATTTATCCAAGAATTGCATTAGAAATCTGCAACGTTACTTCCAAACAATATTGCAGCACGCACTCCTGGCGGTCGGACACAAACAGTCAACATGTTACATCAAGAGCTTTGAATCTGGGTATTGGTGGGTTGTTCCTTACAAAACGGCGAGGGTTTGAGCTGATAGTTGTTCAGAATCTTCAGTTTTCCAGAGAACAGACCCGTGTGCTGCCTGCTGTACCAGAGGCGCCGGCGGCGAGTCTCATGGCTGGTGATCGGCTCATCCTAGTAATGTAGGTCATTATGAGCTTTAGCCACAGCCAATAGTTCTTAGTTACGACTACCTCTCGCCTGATGCTTCACTATTCTTAATTTATATTATATATACGTTCAATTCTTAATGGATAGACCATGCCATTATGTAATACTTTATTAGTCTTGGCCTTTACACAGATAAATATATTTGATCCCTCCCAATTATTAAAGATTGTAGAACACACTCCTGCCCGCACGCACTCCTGGAGGACACACATATGCAGTCAACATGTAACCAACAGCTATGGAAATCCCTTTCCTTGTATCACTGGAGATTGCCGCGAACCCAGAATGTTTCCTCTGTGAATATTTAATACAAGCACATTAAGTCCAACAGATGCTATGCATGGATTGTTCACAAGAGTAGCGAGGGCAGCCAAGTACCATATTCTTACACGTCCCCGACTGTGTACGCCACCAACAATCTCTAGCAGCTTCAAGCATCAGTACTACAGGTACAAACGTTACCATCATCCTCCTCCTGGTGGTTCCTGAACCTCGGGCAGCTGTAAGTGCTTGACCGCAGTGGCCACCCATCTGTGGTCACAACCACCATCTTGTGTAAATATGGACACCTGGATGTGGATTTGATTTGCAGTAACATACTATTTGTGGTGAATTGATTTTCCCTATGACTTCTCCATGCATCATAGTCCACAAATTTGCCTGTTAGTGCCTGAACAGGTGAAGGCCGAGTCTTTGAGACGAAGATTTCCTAACCCATCCCTGGCGTGTCCTACACTGGGCCTGTTGTCCTCACGTGAGTCGGTAAGTATAGCAGAAATATCTTATTTAACAACGCACATTTTAACCCTTTGTCGGGATTAAATGCTCTTTGTTATACATAGTTTATATCAGTATCTTGACTGGAGCCTTTGTAAATCGTTGAAATTTGGGGAGAGACAAGCCATGTGGGTGAGGCACGTCAAAGTGTTAAGAAAAGGTTCCCCTCGAGGGGGTTGAGTCCCCATCCAGTTGGATTGGCATGTACCTCTGATACACAGCAATCACACTAACCTGATGTATCAATGAGAAAATATGGAGCCGTTGTGAGGATTCGAACCTATGCGCGGTGCATTACCAGGAACACGCCCCAGACAACCAGGCCAAGATGTGATCAAAGGATTGCAACCTACGAAAGCCCCTGAATCCCCCGAAAGATCAGTAGGACCTACATGATTTTACCGAGCGGACAGCACGCTGGACTTGTGATCCTGTGGTCCTGGGTTCGATCCCAGGCGCCGGCGAGAAACACTGGGCAGAGTTTCTTTCACCCTATGCCCTTGTTACCTAGCAGTAAAATAGGTACCTGGGTGTTAGTCAGCTGTCACGCGCTGCTGCTTCCTGGGGGTGGAGGCCTGGTCGAGGACCGGGCCGCGGGGACACTAAAGCCCCGAAATCATCTCAAGATAACTCAAGATAACCATGTAGAGGCTGGTTGTCTGGTGCGTGTGTCTGGGAATGCCAGCGCATAGGGTACCTGTGCGCACGAGGGCTTTAAGTTGTTACAGATTTTCATTGTGAGAGTTCAAGAACGCATTATAATGTTAATTCTCAAACTATAGTGTTCGTTTCTACATCAGAGATTTATGATTTAACATTCAGTATAATTGACACTAGATTATCCTTAATTCTCACTTTCAACATTTAAAAAATATATAATTTACTTTCTCAACCTTTTTTGTCAACATTTTTATTATTTGCAGCATAATACATGGTGCTTAATACACTGGAAGACGAACACATCACAGTTAGGTTAGGAAAGCTAAGTTGGGTGGAATCGTTAATGTACGATTCTTAACGCTAGTTAAAAAAAAAAACTGATGCTAGGTGTCAGTGTTAGATGGAGGAGCTGGTAGGTGGTGGATAACGGCATGAACCGTTAGATGAATGGTGGATTAACAGGACGATGGATCACTGGTAGGTGAATGACGCTTTAACAGGGCGTACCGAGGGATACTTTGTGTTAGCATCACACACAAATCGCTCATTTACATACAATAGGACTATTTAGGTTAGGTAAGAATAGTTAGTGATGCATAGACATTATTTACACTAAATGCGTAGAGTGGGAGGAGCCGGGGAGGGGTGGGGGGGGGGTCCACTTGTCACCTGGTGAATGGCAGGGGAGACAGCCACGACTGTCAGCTGACGGATGAGAGGGGGAGACAGCCACGACTGTCAGCTGACGGATGAGAGGGGGAGACAGCCACGACTGTCAGCTGACGGATGAGAGGGGGAGACAGCCACGACTGTCAGCTGACGGATGAGAGGGGGAGACAGTCACGACTGTCAGCTGACGGATGAGAGGGGGAGACAGTCACGACTGTCAGCTGACGGATGAGAGGGGGAGACAGTCACGACTGTCAGCTGACGGATGAGAGGGGGAGACAGCCACGACTGTCAGCTGACGGATGAGAGGGGGAGACAGTCACGACTGTCAGCTGACGGATGAGAGGGGGAGACAGCCACGACTGTCAGCTGACGGATGAGAGGGGGAGACAGCCACGACTGTCAGCTGACGGATGAGAGGGGGAGACAGCCACGACTGTCAGCTGACGGATGAGAGGGGGAGACAGCCACGACTGTCAGCTGACGGATGAGAGGGGGAGACAGCCACGACTGTCAGCTGACGGATGAGAGGGGGAGACAGCCACGACTGTCAGCTGACGGATGAGAGGGGGAGACAGTCACGACTGTCAGCTGACGGATGAGAGGGGGAGACAGCCACGACTGTCAGCTGACGGATGAGAGGGGGAGACAGCCACGACTGTCAGCTGACGGATGAGAGGGGGAGACAGCCACGACTGTCAGCTGACGGATGAGAGGGGGAGACAGCCACGACTGTCAGCTGACGGATGAGAGGGGGAGACAGCCACGACTGTCAGCTGACGGATGAGAGGGGGGGACAGCCACGACTGGGTTGTACACTTGTACAGGAAAGAATTCATTGCTAACAGTTACTGTATTTCACACACCCTAAACGGTCGTTCATGCTGGCACTAACCTCCACATGCATATCTACTATCACCGTAAACCTTAACGGGTTCACAATCAATTTGAAACGTTCCTTGAAGTAGCCTTTACACTGTTATCCTTTGTAAATCCTTATTTGCTTCACTGAAACTGACAATCAATTTGAAACATTTCCCTAAACGTTTCTCCTCCCGAAACTTAAGCCTAATGCTTACTGTATCTTTCTTGCTAATCCTTAATTAAAGTATACAAAATTATCTACTGTACGAATCAATTTGAATTTTTTTTAATTCTCCTCGATTTCTCCCCTTTCCCCTCATTCCCAAGAATATTGCCATGAAAATTACAGTTGAAAAACCATACTTCCACTCCCTAATGTACGAAACATTTTTAAAAACTACAGGGATCATTTTGATTTTCCCTTTTAACTTCGTTCACAACTTATGCCCTTAACTACTATTTTGCAACTGTCAAAATTTCCGTTTTCTAAGCTTGCAACTTTGAATGGAACACCATTCCAACATGACTCATCCAACGTTTTCAATTCTTGCAACTGCTTTGAAAACCAGGACAAGAGGTATCTGTTACATCCTCAATTCCCCTACTATAGTCCGCTGCTAGAACTATTTAATCAAAGTCTGAGGCATGGTATCTTGCCCGACTGCTGGATACCGACTAATAATACCCAAAGTCAAATTCACAAACATTCTGACTCATACGAAAAAATCAGTAGGAGCCGTGAGGAGGAGTCGAACCTAAGCTCTGAGGACTCCCAAGAAAACACCTTAGACAACCGCAACAAGACATTGTCAAAAGAATTCCAGCCTGGGATGCTTGGGAGTACACAGAACAGATTCGAATCCTTCTCTCAAGCTCCTACTCATTTTCTCATTGATACATCACATTAATGTGATTTTTTTGTTTCTTCAGACCCCATGTCTGACATCATTTAAGTGTTAAGTTCTTGAGAGGATTACACTCGACAGGTTAATGTTTGAAATTAGACCCCAACTTGCCCCTAACCTGAATGGTTCCCTTACTGGAAGACGCATTTAAACTTGCTTTGCTGAATATTTTGTTACAGGGACCATGCTCTTAGGTGGCATTTATTGACCTCAAAACTGCTTTTGATACAGCAAAAAAGGGGAAATAAATCTTAGAACGATTAGCCTCTTTGGGGTTAATGGAAGACTTGATATAGCTCAAGGGGTACACGAGTATCAGAACCGCCTCAGTTCTTTCAATGGGGTCAAAAGTAAACATTCTACACCCTTCGATTTGTGTACACCCCAGAGTTGTGCGCTTTGCGCAACAGTGTTCAATGTCCTAATGCACGAAAACTGTTAGTTCCACACTAGCTGATGAAGCCGTCATCTTATGTCGACGAAATTTGTTTGGTTCAAATATCCAAACGAGACTGCAATCTCTACTTTATTAACTCGCTGCTAAAAGCGTTGAATTCGGTCTTTAACTTAATCCATCACTTTCTCTCCCCAAAAACAGCCAGTGCGCCTCTAGCTTTCAAAGTTAACAACCAAACAATAAAAACATGTGGGCAGCACAAATACCTTGGAGTAGGTATCGGTGACATTGTAAACGACCTACATCGTTGGTTAAAAGCCAAATCACTGAAAATACTAGTAAGAATATTAGTATAAATGTTAAATATGATAGACTAACATGTTTGTTAGATCCCTAGTTGATTATCATGTCTTGCACTTGGCTTCCCCGCCTCTGTTTTGTATAAAGTAGAAGTAATACAGGATGAGGCCACGAGGGTAATTCTTGGTGCCCAAGATGCACAAGAATCATCAAAATGAGGAAAGAACTGAAGCTTCTAACCATACTAAAAAGAATCATTCAAGTCAACACGACCTTTTCCCTTCAGATCATGAAACACCATCTTCAGCATTGCTGGGAGACAAATTATTATGTGCCGTTAACACACTAAGTGGTGTAACATACCAACTTACTCCTTGTGTGATAAATGGCCGAGTAAAAATGCATACAATCTCACGAAACTCTACATTCCTTTTAAATGCAATACTCCTGTCACTGATATCCCTCTTCATCTGTATACCACAATTCAGGTACTATATACACCCGCCACTAAGGTTGTTTAGAATCCTGCTCTTTCCAAAGCCGTCACACTTTAAATAATTGCCTCATCAAAATTTTGAAGATCCCACGAAAACTGTTCACATCGATATTACAGTTCAGTCATCTACAGGAAGGACTGCAGTAGCATGCAGGTCTTACAGGAACAATACTTGCACACAGACTATCAGTGTCAGGTTAAACAACTAGCTAACCTCTACACAAACAACTAGCTGCACTACAACTAGCTACCAGTACATATAACGTCACAGGACGAGGAATAATTTTGTGCTTCAAAGTCTACTCTTGAAAAAGTTTCATGCACGACCAACATTAAGAGCTTTATAATTGGACTTAAATAACCTGCTCACTGCACAGTATAAAGGGATTGGAATTTCTTGTATGGATACCGTATCACAAATATAACCCACCATAATGACAAACATTGGAGCCAAATTTGCGTGCAAGAACGATGAAGGCGAGTTAAACCTAGGTGCCCCCCCCCCACATCTCTAGTTAAAACTATTGTTCCTAACACTCAGGTCTAATAGAGAAATTACCGACTCCCAACGGCCTGAAAGCACCGGTATAAAAACCTGTGATTTGTTTAGATCCGAAACCTTTATTTATGGGCAGCACAAAACGCCCACCAGACTGACACCTTGGAAAATGAATCACGTCCAACCGACCTGCACAAGACCATCTTAACATACTGAGAAGCTGCCCATTATCTACACAATATATCAAGGCAATATTTGTCAGTAGACTCTGTAAAAGCAATCGACACACTGGCTTGACTAAAAGAAAATACAAATTGTGAATGACCTTCCACTTCCGACAAAATATTTTTGACAACCACAAAATGAAAGTAAGATTCCTCCAACACCACACTGACTACTTGGACCGTAATGCTGGAGTGCCACAAGTCTGTACTCACGCCAACATTACACCACACACTACAGAGGGAAGGAAGGGGAGGAGTGGCGGCCTGCTGATAAAGGTCTGGAGTTTCCAGGATATGGATACTCCGGGCTGCGAGAAGTTCAGATACTACATAACAGGCACCATGACGATGGGAGGACTAAAGATAGTAGCTGCGGTTTATAACTTTTTTTAAATGGCAAAGACCCAGGCAAGACCTACTCTATTTGTCAAACACCTACTATAACTGAAAGGGCAGACTCTGTCGCCTATTAGAAATCGATCCCAACTTCAATCATGGAGACTTCAACCATGGATAGATGCAAGAACCGTATTGTGGTGTAACGTGAGCTAAACTATTGGACATGGTAACAAGAAACCTTTTAAGCCAACATGTCAGGGGACCCACAAGACTAGAGGTAATGATGAACCTGCTTGACTTTACCTCGAATTTACTAAACGATTCACATATACGGGAAATTAAGTCCGAAGCCCCATGGGAATGAGTGATCACTATATTTACATTTGAATATATAGTGGGAGTAGGGATAACTTATGGAAGGGACCAGAAAGCCAAAGCCTGGCTTACCGAAAGGTAAACAAGGAAACAAAATTGTTAATATAAATACCATAGGTAGTAAATCTCAAGGATAAAGTCTGCACAGACATGAACGACTACATCACCCATTAGAATAAGGAGATGCCACAAGTTTGTCCTGGTATGAGAGAATGGAATTTCACGACTGTGTTCAGTTGTGCGAGTGAGTACGACCAGATGTATATCAGCGTGGAATCTCCAAAAGTGCATATCCATCCGAGCACTTTCCTGTATCCTCTGGTCTGGGACCAAGGTCTGCCTCGCTGGGTATCTATGGGCAACCCTCGGGCTGGGATGGCCAAGGATATTGTCAGAGTCGTTACAATGCCTTTATCACCAGTGTTGATTATACAAATCAGTGGAACTCGGTGGTTCCAGTCAGAGATATAACTTGGAGGGTTAGTTTCGTGCTCCCAGGCCAGAAGGGTTCACTCACATGTTAAGGCAGGTCTCTTAACCTCCATCGGTACTTTTCCATGACATGAAACAAAGATTACTTGTGTATGGAATTGTTATTGATTTAGGCATTTGTTTGTCTCCTATTTGTTTATTCTTTCACAAGGTCATTGGACAAAAGGAAACTAGACCAAATGATGTTCTTTTTCAGACAGGGGCAACCCGGTCAATACCGTGCAGCAAGCACCAAATTGACATAAGCCATCAACTGAGAGAAAACGTGAAGCCAGGGAGTCTTTTCTAACCTTGTCTATATGTGGTGGTGATATAACTAGTACACCAAGCAGACCTAGGTAAGTTATGGACTGACTAAGTATTTCAAGGAGTACCCAGTCCGTACTCCTAACTCCTCCATAAGGCACCCAGGATACAGTAGAAAACGTATACATGTCGAATGAAAGAATAAAAGGTTAATTTAACTTAGGACAGGATCTACGTGAAGCAAACCTGCGGAAAGCCTGTAAGAATGCTTCGGCACTCATATCGGGAGTCACTTCTAGATGGACTGCCCTTGTTGTGGCACAAGTAAAAAGACAGATATAGGCTTTTACTGGTTTCTTGTCTTTAGTGCCTGTTAGTGTTAGTGCTCCTGTGAAATCTACTCCTGTTGTCTCAAAGGGACGAATATGTACAACTCGTTCCTTCGGAAGTGGAGGAGGGCCAGGATATGGAAGCACTCTGGCATCGTATCTCCGGCAAATAAGAATGATTTTAAAATAAAGATTTTATTATTGATTTTACTGTCTGCCTACCTTGGGGTAGCTAGTACTGTTGTCTTAAGTCCGTGAGAGTATCTAATACCCCACCATGCAGAGTGCAGTATTTGTGTAAGTGTAACACAATTAGTTTGCTTACTGTTACGAACCTTACCTCCTGTGGAGGTTGGTTTCGGTTGTAAAATGTTTGTGGACTCGGTGAAGAGTGTTTATTAGGCTAAATCCCCAGCTGAGATTACAGAGGCCGCGAGTCACCATTAATACTCCGCCCAGTAAAGTAGTGCCTTCTCAGCTGGAGATCAGAAATAATGTGAACTGGAAAAGCCTAACTATGTAAGGGAAAAATAGACTCTATCAAAAAGTATGCATGGGGAATATAATAAATAAAATCATTAATGAGTTTGATTGCATATGTAAGGAATAGAGTATTAAGGGGCGATGATGTAAGAGAGGGAGACGCCATCTTGACTGGAAGGGGAGGTGTATCGCTGCCGACCGATCCTGCTATTTGAGGGGTTTTCTCCAGCCGTACAGTCAGCTAAGCCTATCCTTGTATATAACCAGGGTTGCAAGATTGGGTAGAGTAACATTACAGAAGTTGGAGAGGTTTTATAAGTCCAGGTTTCCTAGAGGCTAAAATATATGTCATTGGATGACAGCTGTGGTGGCTGGGTGCAAGGTTCTAGGTATGGGACAGTGAGCCGTGGGGTGGTCAGAGCCACTTGAGTTTATAATACGAAGTGATCTAATGTTGTGAGGAAAACGCCTTTTTAAATGTATTCCTGTGTGACTTGTAGTATAAATTTGTGACTTGTGTACTAGGCTGTTTTCCTTACACCCTACTCCCTAGACAACATTTTAAGGACCACCACCACCAAATTCTTGATAACTCTCTATGACAACAAAATCGTATCACTACTGATAACATCAGTAAGACACACCCCGTGATAAAACTGTGTAGCCTGTCCGAGAGCACCTTGCATATTGAGCAGCCTGATCGAAAGCCTAATAAAAGTGGATAGCCTGTAGGTGTAACCTGACATAAAAATTGTGTAGCTTATTTATTCACTTTAACTTGTGTAGAAATTTAGAATATTTTTAATATTGGTATAATATGAATATGTACTTTATTACTTATTTATGTACATTTTATTAATCTTTATGAAAAGTGTTTTAAGAAATTTTTGTGTGTTCTCGAGTGCAAAAAATTTACCAGTTGACAGGGCAGTCAAGTAAACGAAGCACTGTCCTTATCAGTTTTCAAAACAAATTCTCAGCCTAAAAAGATAAAGGTGGTGCAGAATCATAAATTTGTGTTGGAGTCTGCTGTATCTTAGCACACTAAAATGGATTTGGTAACACAACAAATTGTCGACAATCCTAGTGTTGAGGGTTTGACAGCGGCAAGAAAGTCTATCCTAGTGGCTGTTGGCAAGCACTATGGACTATTATTGCACATGGGAATGGTGAAGACGGAACTGCTAAGAGAAATAATGATACACTGGGTAGATGAGCAAATTCTCCCACAGGAAATATTAGAGCAGTCCCCGTCCACCAGTGGTGCAAATGTTGTAACTACAGAAAGGTAGAGACTTAGTTGCAGTGGCAGGCCGAATTGGAACTAAAGAAGTTGCAGTTTGAGGCAGAGCAAGCTCAGAAGAGGCTAGAGGCAGAGCAAGTTCAGAAGAGGGTAGAGGCAGAGCAAGCTCAGAAGAGGATAGAGGCAGAGCAAGAACTAGCTATGAAGAGGTTAGAAGTGGAGCTAGCTCAGAAAAAAATAGTTACAGATTACGCTAGCAGATTTGGGAATTAGATCAGAAAATACCGGTGTTGACGATTTAGGAACACCTGGGCAGTTAAAGATTGCACAAAAATGTCAAGTTTCCTCTATTCTGTGAGTCTGACCCAGACCAATTCTTCATACATTTTGAAAAGTTAGCATGAAGTATGGAATGGCCTGAAACACAATGGGTATCTCTACTTCAAGGTCAGTTGGTGGGAAAGGCACAGAAAATATTCGCAGCTATGCCTTTGAGTAACAGTTTTGACTATGAAAAGGTAAAAGCAGCCATCCTTACTGCTTATCACCCCTCCGTGGTGCCTCCTTGCCGTGGTGAGGGGCTCACGTACACCTCCCTGGGACCGGTGTGGGTTGCCTGTGCCCCCTCTCCTGCCCCCTCTTTGGGTGGTGTACGTGCTGAAGGGCACCATGTAGGGGCCTTGTGAGCCATCGGACCACCCGCTGGAGGGGTCGCCTGTGAGAGGCCGCCCTGAGTGGATGGTTGGGTGTCCAGGCTAGGGCGATAGGGGGACTGGGGTCTTAGCACCTGTGTGGGAGAATGCACGAAGTAGTAGGACTCCCCTGTTGAAAAGGGGGAGCACCGCTGGGGACGACACACCCTTCCTGCACTGGCCCGCGCTCGGCCTCCCTGGCTGCCCTGGTAGGTGGTATCCCTTGGTTCCGGTCCCATCCCTTTTATTAGTTTGCTATATGGATGACGACTTGACTACTTCTAACCAGGCTCATGGGGTGGGCGACCAGGCCCCTGAGTCGGACCGTCCTGGAAGACCGGGATCTGTAGCCTCCACTGCAGAGCCCGGTTTAGGCCCAGACCGGACTCTTCCTCCCTGCTCCCCTCCCTCCTCTGTGGTTGGGTCGAGCTCCAAGCCTGCTGTGGTGACCGTCTCGTCCCCTTGCACGGCTCCATCTCTTCTTGCGACTACTGCGCCTTTCGACCCGTCTCTCTCTACGGGTTCTCATCGCCGTCCCCGCCGCGGCCGCTCTCGTATGCTTCCTTCCCATCCTACTTCGTTCCATGCTTTGTTTGGTCCTGCTACATGGACTAAGTATTTGACCTCCAACCCTTGGACTCAACTCCTCCTGACGATTTTTCCCTTCATAGGCATCTTGTCGATTCCGTGGATGCCTCTGTCACCTTTAACCCCACTCGTCTTGGTACCCGTGTCGTTGCTGCTCCTTCTCAGGATGCGGCCACTCGCTTGGCCGCCTTATCCTGCCTTGGTGAGACCCCTGTTCGGGTCTCGAAGAACGCCCGGTTGAATGCCAGTGTGGGCACTGTTCTCCTCCCGCACCATGTTGCGACCGGTGTTAGGGATCTTAGGGACTGCCACGAGGATATCAAACATGTCCTCGAGGCCCAAGGTCATTCTGTCCTCCAAGTGGATACATTTATTCGTCCCCCTCGTGGTCATCGCCGTCTGCCTCTTCGGGTTGTGAAGGTTACCTTTGATGGTAGGACCCTTCCATCCTCTGTTATTCTCGCTGGTGCCAGGTGCTCCGTCCAGGAGTATATTCCATCTCCTCGGCTCTGCGGTAAGTGCTGGAAGTTTGGGCATGGTACCCTCAGGTGCTCTAGTCCTGTCTCTCTCTGTCCCCTGTGTGGAAGCGAGGGTCACTCTAAGTTAGAGTGCACTTCCCCCCAGGCCCGCTGCCTCAATTGCGGTGAGGCCCACCCTACCTTCTCCCGTGCGTGTATTCGTTACAAACTTGAGGCGGCTGTCCTCAACTTGAAGCACCGGGACCGTTTGTCTTTTCCTGAGGCTCGACGCCAAGTTCATCGTCTCCCCTCTTTCGCTGGTGTCTCCTATGCTCGAGTGGTGCGCTCTTCCTCTCCTCGTCCTTCCCGCCTTCCTCAGTCTCACAACCGTTTCCGAGCCTTAGACCCAGACACGCCCACCACCGCCTCCCCTGTTTCCCTCAGTTCTGTCCCGAAGGGTCCCCCTCCTGGTTCTCTGTCTAGGGCTCCCCTTCATTCTACCCAGTCTGTCGCATCTCCTGTGTCTTCTATTTCCTCTCCTACTAGTCCTTCTCCTCCGTCTCTTGGCTCTCCACGCCGCCTGACTGTGCGGGCCGACGTCCATCGCTCTCCTGATGGTTGTGTTGTTCGCTCTCGCTCTTCTTCTCCTATCGAGACTCTGGAGTCTGTTGCCCAGTACGTTGCTGCTGGGACGCCTGTTTCTTTGAGTCAGAAGCGGAAACCTGGGTCCTCTCCTTCCTCCTCCCCTGTCGGTAAGAAAGCTTCGCTTTCTTCTTCGCCCCCTATCTCTGCTTCTATCGTTCCTTCCCCTCCCGCTTCGGTGGTGGTGCCCCCTGTTCCTACTGTGGGGGTTTCTTTAGCCCCCAGTTCCATCTCGGTTACTGCCCTTGCTGAGGTGCGCTCCCCTCTTTCTGCTCCCCCTCCTCCCCTTCCTTCTCCTCCAGGCCCTGCTCGTCCACCTCTGGTCCGTCCTTCCGCTTCTTGCCCTCCTTCTTTACTCAGTTTACCCATGCCCCCTAATCCTGACTTTGCTGACCCTGATCCTGACTCTGTGCTTTTTTAGCGTGCTGTGTTCCTTCTTCACCTTGTTTCTTTGCTCTCTGTTACTCTCCTCTCTCTCTTTCGTGATGTCTTTTCTTCAGTGGAACATCCGTGGATTTTACGCCAATTTCCTTGACCTTCAACTTCTCATCTCACAGTTTTCGCCCCTTTGTGTCTGTCTCCAGGAGCCGATGCTTGGTTCTCGTTCTGGTCGCTTCCGTGGCTATTCTTTTCTCTCCCCTCCCCCAGCTGTCGCTGGGGTCCATAATTCTTCTGCTCTCTTGATTCGTTCCGATGTTCCCTTTGTCCCCTTACTTTTTTCCTCGCCTCTCCACTGTTCTGCCGCCCGTGTCTTTGTGCGTAGATGGTACACGGTTTGTTCCATTTATCTTCCCCCCACTGTCCCACTTTCTCTTCCCGATCTTAAACACCTCCTAGACTCCTTGCCGGAGCCTGTGCTCCTGCTGGGTGATTTCAATTGTCGTCATGCCCTTTGGGGTGATGTGCTGACAAACACCCGGGTCGCCTACTTGAACCTTTCATCCTCTCTTCTTCCCTATCCCTTCTTAATTCTGGTGAGCCCACTCATTTGGACTCTCGGACTCGCTCCCTTTCTTGTCTCGATCTTTCTCTGTGCTCGTCCTCCCTTTCCTTAGATTTCGGGTGGCGAGTCCTTGATGACCTCCATGGCAGTGACCATTTTCCTATCCTTGTCACTTTTTTCTCCTTTCGCCCTCCTCTCTCCTTCCCTCGGTGGCGGTTTGCCGAGGCTGACTGGCGCCTTTTTACTCTCCGTGCTACTATTTCCGAGCTCTCCGTTTTACCTCTCCCTCGCGCCCTCCTTCTTTTTCATGACACTATCTTTGACGCTGCCCTGCACTCTATTCCTCGCTCTTCCTCGGGGAACGCGAAAGTGCGTTCCCTGGTGGAATTTGGACTGTGCTCGGGCTGTCCGCTGTAAGCGTGCAGCCTGGAAGAGACATCGCCGCCGGCAGACGGTTGAGTCTTTTCTTTTGTTTCGGAAGGCGAGTGCGGTGGCCCGTAGGACCATCCGTGCGGCTAAACGTGCTTGCTGGGCGACTTATGTCTCTACCGTTACTTCCGAAACTCCTCTTCCGCTGTCTGGAAGCGTATCCGCAAGATTGCGGCAAGTTCATTCCCGATGTCTCCCCAGTCCTTCGCCTCCATGGTGCTCTTGTGGCGGACCCGTTGTGCAGGTTGCGACCGAACTGGGTTCCCATTTCTCCTCTGTTAGTTCTGGTTCTCATCTCCCCCAATCCTTCCTTCTTCGTAAGCCTCTCCTTGAGTCTCGTCCTTTAAATTTCTGTACTTTTCTCCACCTT
>WNGS01155009.1:5052-18713 GCA_020271785.1 Procambarus virginalis
CTGTAGCTCCAGGTAGTACTGGACATGAATATTTAATTTTGGTGACGTAATTAGGTCAGCGGGCGTTAACAAGGACACGAACACGTCACGTGGGCGTCAAGAACACGTCACGTGGGCGTCAAGAACACGTCACGTGGGCGTCAAGTGCACGAACACAACTCGTGTCCTGCACATGCAAGAAGGTTCAAAGGCTCGTCTTAAAACGCCTGTTACATAAAACAGGTAAAATAGGGAAAGGGGTGTACGTATTTTTTAAAAGGACAGAGCAGAGTCAATTAGATATTTATTTAGCTAATGACTCGGCTAATTACGCTGTATTTGTTGACATCAAAGGAGCCTTCGACAAAGCACAGGGGATTGTAATCCTGGACGAGCTTGCATGCGTGAGTGTCATGGGGAGACTATTGCAATGGGTTGAAGACTAACCTCACAGGGAGGAAAGCTAAGGTCTGCTTCAATGGATCCAACCCGAGAACAATGAATATAGAGCTTGGGACCCCCCAGAGGTGGAGCTTGGGACCCCCCCAAGGAGGAAGAGCTTGGGACCCCCCCCAAAGAGGTGGAGCATGGGACCCCCCCAAGGAGAAGGAGCTTGGGACCCCCCAAGGAGGTGGAGCTTGGGACCCCCCAAGGAGGTGGAGCTTGGGACCCCCAAGGAGGTGGAGCTAGGGACCCCCAAGAAGGTGAAGCTTGGGACCCCCTCAAGGTGGATCTTGGGACCCCCACAAGGAGGTGGAGCTTGGGACTCCCCCAAGGAGGTGGAGCTTGGGACCCCCCCAAGGAGGTGGAGCTTGAGACCCCCCCAAGGAGGTGGAGCTTGGGACCCCCTCAAGGTGGAGGAGCTTGGGACCCCCCAAGGAGGTTGAGCATGGGACCCCCCAAGGAGGAGGAGCTTGGGACCCCCCAAGGAGGTGGAGCATGGGACCCCCCAAGGAGGTTGAGCTTGGGACCCCCAAGGAGGTGGAGCTTGGGACCCCCCCAAGGAGGTGGAGCTTGGGACCCCCCCCAAGGAGGTGGAGCTTGGGACCCTCCAAGGAGGTGGAGCTTGGGACCCCCCAAGGAGGTGGAGCTTGGGACCCCCAAAGGAGGTGGAGCTTGGGACCCCCAAGGAGGTGGAGCTTGGGACCCCCAAGGAGGTGAAGCTTGGGACCCCCCAAGGAGGTGGAGCTTGGGACCCCACCAAGGAGGTGGAGCTTGGGACCCCCAAGGAGGTGGAGCTTGGGACCCCCCAAGGAGGTGGAGCTTGGGACCCCCCCAAGGAGGTGGAGCTTGGGACCCCACCAAGGAGGTGGACCCTGGGACCCCCAAGGAGGTGGAGCTTGGGACCCCACCAAGGAGGTGGAGCTTGGGACCCCCCAAGGAGGTGGAGCTTGGGACCCCCCAAGGAGGTGGAGCTTGGGACCCCACCAAGGAGGTGGAGCTAGGGACCCC
Source organism: Procambarus virginalis (assembly GCA_020271785.1). Lineage (NCBI taxonomy): Eukaryota > Metazoa > Arthropoda > Malacostraca > Decapoda > Cambaridae > Procambarus > Procambarus virginalis. The sequence goes on from WNGS01155009.1 coordinate 6,484, forward strand.
CCAAGGAGGTGGAGCTTGGGACCCCCCAAGGAGGTGGAGCTTGGGACCCCACCAAGGAGGTGGAGCTTGGGACCCCCAAGGAGGTGGAGCTTGGGACCCCCCAAGGAGGTGGAGCTTGGGACCCCCCAAGGAGGTGGAGCTTGGGACTCCATAGGCGTGTTAAGTCCTATACTATTTAACAGCGTATAAAAGCCATGGCTAATGATCAACTTCCGGAAGGAACACAACAAGTGGGACATGTAGATAATGTCCTAATACAGGACTCACCTTTGGAAAGGTAAACAGTCGATTCAACTCTTTGGCAAGAAGTGTTATGAACAGGGTTATATTGTCTCCTTACATAAGAACATAATGCTCTCATCACCAGAGGACAGAAAACGAAGAACTGAAAATTACTGGTGACACACTGGAGTGGGTTGAGCATTATCAGAACCTTGGACTCACTCATAAGGGCGTGTAGGAGCCTTGTCGGGGCCTTGAGACCCATGTCCTGGAGTGATCATGAAGATTCTTTTGACGCACGTAAGAGGATTTACACAGAATTTGTGTCACAGAATATGTCGCTCAGTAATAGAATATGTCGCACCAGCCTTCTGCACATATTCCTCAAGCTACATAAAAAGGTTCGAAAGTAAGTAATTATCAATAGAAAGCACCAAGCCGGGTAGCTATGTAGCACCATCAAATGTGCGGGATAATCAGAGGGCGCTAAATATCACTAAGGGTGATACGAGAACCAACGCGTATNGTAATACTCCCAAACACAGGTACTCACTGTAATACTCCCAAACACAGGTACTCACTGTAATACTCCCAAACACAGGTACTCACTGTAATACTCCCAAACCAGGTACTCACTGTAATACTCCCAAAACGGTACTCACTGTAATACTCCCAAACACAGGTACTCACTGTAATACTCCCAAACACGGTACTCACTGTAATACTCCCAAACACTGGTACTCACTGTAATACTCCCAAACACTGGTACTCACTGTATACTCCCAACACAGGTACTCACTGTAAACTCCAAACAGGTACTCACTGTAATACTCCCAAACACTGATACTCACTGTAATACTCCCAAACACTGGTACTCACTGTAATACTCCCAGACACAGGTACTCACTGTAATACTCCCAAACACAGGTACTCACTGTAATACTCCCAAACACAGGTACTCACTGTAATACTCGCAAACACAGGTACTCACTGTAATACTCCAAAACTGCAGACTCTCCCCATTCCACCAGATGAATCAGGAGCAACATTAAGGTGAATAAAATTCCCCATGCAGAGGAAGGCACTTCCCTACTAAGGGCACAGGAAGCCTCCCCATGGAAGGTAACGACCCTGCCCCATTATAGATGAACAAGGGCACCCCGCCAGCTAAGGTAAAATAAAGACTCACATTTTTGTACCAACATGGAATAGGTCACTGATGCATATTTTATTATAGAGTGAATCGAGCGGCAGCCGTCCTTGGTTTTATGGCAACCCAAGCTCACGTTGCCACTGTGGGAGGAACTAGTGGACACACTGCCACTATGGAAGGAACTGGTGAACACGAACTATCACCACAAGACGAACCAGAAAACACGAACTACCACCACAAGAAGAACTAGAGAACTCAAACTACCACCACAAGAAGAACCACAGGACACGAACTACCACCACAAGACGAACCAGAGAACACGAACTACCGCCACAAGAAGAACCAGAGGACACGAACTACCACCAAAACAAGAACCAGAGGACACGAACTACCACCACCAAAAGAACAGAGGACACATACTACCACCACAAGAAGAACCAGAGGACACGAACTACCACCACAAGAAGAACCAGAGGGCACGAACTACCACCACAAGACGAACCAGAGAACACGAACTACCGCCACTAGAAGAACCAGAGGACACGAACTACCACCACAGAAGAAACAAAGAACTCGAACTACCACCACAAGAAGAACCAGAGGACACGAACTATCACCACAAGACGAACCAGAGAACACGAACTACGCCACAAGAAGAACCAGAGGACACGAACTACCACCAACACTAACCAAAGGACACGAACTACCACCACAAGAAGAACCAGAGGACACGAACTATCACCACAAGAAGAACCAGAGGACACGAACTACCACCACAAGAAGAACCAGAGGACATATGTATAACAATTAATAGAGTTAATCTTCCTTAAAGCACTTGTATCATTTTGCTGAGAAAGTAGCCGCGTAAAATGTGTACAAACGTTCAGGACTGCGAGCCTCGCCCACACTGCAGGAGTCGAGTGATGTGTTCCATCCTGACCAGATGAAAGTGCTGTCACTTTAGACGGCTTTGGTTTAGGAATACCAAGTATTGTGGCTTACCATCACAGAAGCCAAATGACGTTACACACAGAAGTCACAATAACATGATTCTTCAATGAGCAAATCCACAAGGGCCGTGACGAGGATTCGAACCTACGTAGATTCGAATCCTCGTCACGGTCATTGTGGATTTGTTCAAGTGACGTTGTTTGAGCACGGGGGTGAAGGTGCCAGCTGTTATATCAAGCTGGCATAACAATATATATATAGCATAATACATCGTATTTTGACGAAATAATCACCAACGTCAGTGTCGCAAAATCATTGACGTGATGTTGTCAATTATTGATCATTTGCTCGCAAAATTGACGTGATGTTTTGTTTTCTACGCGTGGGTCCTGGGATAGGTTAGGCTCGGGGAAATTAGCACATCACTTTAGTGACGTCTTTCAGTCTGGATAGAACAGGCGGGTTATATAGGTGAAGGATGTGAAGAGTTCGAGAGTGAGGGAGCTGTGATTCACGTGGGGCGTCTGTAGGGGACGCCAACACTCACCGTGTACCAACTGGGACCCCGACTAACCAATCGTCATCTAAAAACTGCACCGGGTGCAGGCCACCGGCCTGCAACTGGTGGCCCGCACCCGGTGGGCCGCACCCGGTGGCGCGCGCCTGGCTGAGCTTCCTGCCTCTGCCTCCATTGGCGGAACATCTCTGTTCGTCCCCGCGGTCATCTAGCTATTTCAGAGAACACAAGTGTTCAGTTGCCTGTTCTACAGGACACCAGAATTACACTTGAATATGCCGGAGGACACCAGGCAATACTTCCAATGGCAACTGTAGTATTGAATTTTAATTTTTGCGGATGAATGTGAAATATTTGAATTAGGAGATGTTTCTTTTGTAACGTATGTTCCAAATACAGGTACTCACTGTAATACTCCCAAACACTGGTACTCACTGTAATACTCCCAAACACAGGTACTCACTGTAATACTCCCAAACACAGGTACTCACTGTAATACTCCCAAACACTGGTACTCACTGTAATACTCCCAAACACTGGTACTCACTGTAATACTCCCAAACACAGGTACTCACTGTAATACTCCCAAACACAGGTACTCACTGTAATACTCCCAAACACTGTTATTCACTGTAATACTCGCAAACACAGGTACTCACTGTAATACTCCAAAACTGCAGACTCTCCCCATTCCACCAGATGAATCAGGACCAACATTAAGGTGGATAAAATTCCCCAATGAAGAGGAAGGCACTCCCCTACTAAGGACACAGGAAGCCTCCCCATGGAAGGTAACGCCCTGCCCCATTATAGATGAACAAGGGCACCCCGCCAGCTAAGGTAAAATAAAGACTCACATTTTTGGACCAACATGGAATAGGTCACTGATGCATATTTTATTATTAGAGTGAATCGAGCGGCAGCCGTCCTTGGTTTATGGCAACCCAAGCTCACGTTGCCACTGTGGGAGGAACTAGTTGATACACTGCCACTATGGGAGGAACTAGTGAACACGAACTATCACCACAAGACGAACCAGAGAACACGAACTACCACCACAAGAAGAACTAGAGAACTCGAACTACCACCACAAGAAGAACCAGAGGACACGAACTACCACCACAAGACGAACCAGAGAACACGAACTACCGCCACAAGAAGAACCAGAGGACACGAACTACCACCAAAACAAGAACCAGAGGACACGAACTACCACCACAAGAAGAACCAGAGGACACGAACTACCACCACAAGAAGAACCAGAGGGCACGAACTACCACCACAAGACGAACCAGAGGGCACGAACTACCACCACAAGAAGAACCAGAGGACACGAACTACCACCAGAAGAACAACCAGAGGACACGAACTACCACCACAACAAGAACCAGAGGACACGAACTACCATCACAAGATGATTGATATGGGTGTTTTATCAGCAGTGACAAAGAGAATACTTAAACAAATATCTAATGAAAATCTCACCCTCCTAACAAATTCACAAAGACCTGAAAGTTGTAGCATTAAATATTATGATAAATATCGTGAGGAGACATTTACGTATGGAACTAATAGAGCAAGAACTTGGCAATGTGATGTTATAGTGACCAGAATACGCCTGGGATATAGGCGTATCTGGCAGCTTTCTCAAAACCCAAATGTCGAGTAAACCATGTGTCAACTTTGTGAAAGTGTACAATACTCCATGTGTCAACTTTGTGAAAGTGTACAATACACCATGTGTCAACTTTGTGAAAGTGTACAATACTTCATGTGTCAACTTTGTGAAAGTGTACAATACTCCATGTGTCAACTTTGTGAAAGTGTACAATACACCATGTGTCAACTTTGTGAAAGTGTACAATACTTCATGTGTCAACTTTGTGAAAGTGTACAATACTCCATGTGTCAACTTTGTGAAAGTGTACAATACTCCATGTGTTAACTTTGTGAAAGTGTACAATACACCATGTTTTAACTTTGTGAAAGTTTACAATACACAATGTGTCAACTTTGTGAAAGAGAAACCATGCACTCCCTTGAACATTATATTGTAGAATGTCCCATATTGACTGACTTTCGCTCTCCTGGGCAGAGGTATGCTGAACTCTGTAACTACTATATGAATACTGGAACATTTGATGATATATTGGACTTGTACCCAAGAGTGACTATGTAATACATCTGTTATACAATGTATTATACCAATACAATATATCTGTTATCTTCATCTGTAATCTGTTATACAATGTACCTATAACCTGGGCTTGTAAAAGCATTTTAATCACCTTCAGTGGTTAAGTGTTTAATATCACACTAGTTTCTATAGAAGCTATCTTACCCTGTTAAAGTAGGAGAGACATAGGTGTATGTGTATACATATGGATAAGTGTTGGTATATTTGTATATATGTATGTGTGTATGTGTTATTTGTATACAGGGTATGTGGAAGCTGGTCAGAATTGTATTTCACCTTTGTAAACGCACATTAATGACGCTATGTAAAAGACACCTCGACCACTGTTTATGATTACAGCCGTATATCTGTATAATTATGTCTGTAGGTTAGCTTAGCATTTTAAAAGCACTACAATCACCTTCCGTAGTTGATTGTTCAATAAATCCCTGAACTATATGTTTAACAGATCTCTCACCCTGTCCATGGAGGACAGAAGAAAATGTATATATGCTGGTTAGGTCACGTCTGAGATGAAAAAAAAACACACACAAGAAAAAGAAGAACCAGTGGACACGAACTACCACCACAAGAAGAGAACAAGAGGACACGAACTACCACCACAAGAAGAACCAGATGAGAACTGTATTTCTTAAGAGTTGTGAACGTGTGGGGACGAACTCGAGAATTAAGTAATGTATGATGAATAATAATGATGATACTCAACGAGGTGCCGTGAAGACCACACATATTTGAGTTACATATAGTACATATTAGTGAACGACACAGTGCAAGGAGGAGAATAGTAAGGATGGTGTACTTACCTCTTGTGTTGAGTATTGCAAGGCACTGCTTGTGAGACTTAGCGAGGCAGAATCGACTGATATGAATTAATGATATGCGTTTGTCGTTAGGTTTGTGACAGGTAGTTTTATCCCAGGGTCACTAGCGTTGTAGACCGCGTTGGATATGGGTGGTTATGCTCGAGCATCACTGTTGGTGGCGTTGTCCTTGGTGGACGAGGGCGGGCGGCGCTGGGCCGACGTGTACCGTGCCTGCGTGGGCCAGCGGGAGGCAGCGGAGGCGCGCGTCTAGCCACTCTGACGGTCTCAGCAACACTGACTTCTGCTTAGCTGGTCCTGCCAAGCGTTGCCCGATCTATTTTGTTTTTTCCCCGTGGTGCTCTCAAGTAAAAAAAAATATATTTATGTTCTGTTCAAGTTTTTAGATGACGATTGGTTAGTCGAGGTCCCAGTTGGTACACGGAGAGTGTTGGCGTCCCCTCCAGACACCCCACGTGAATCACAGCTCCCTCACTCTCCAACTATTCACATCCTTCACCTATATAACCCGCCTGTTCTATCCAGCCTGAAAGACGTCACTAAAATGATGTGCTAATTTCCCCGAGCCTAATCTATCCGAGGACCCACGAGTAGAAAACAAAACATCACGTCAATTTTGCGAGCAAATGATCAATAATTGACAACATCACGTCAATGATTTTGAGACACTGACGTTGGGGATCATTTCGTCAAAATACGATGTATTATGCTAAGCGACAGCTTGATATAACAGCTGGCGCCTTCACCCCCGTGCTCAAACAACGTCACTTGAACAAATCCACAACGACCGTGACGAGGATTCGAATCTACGTAGGTTCGAATCCTCGTCACGGCCCTTGTGGATTTGATCATTGAAGCATCATGTTATTGTGACTTCTGTGTGTAACGTCATTTGGCTTCTGTGATGGTAAGCCACAATACTTGGTATTCCTAAACCAAAGCCGTCTAAAGTGACAGCACCTTCATCTGATCAGGATGGAACACATCACTCGACTCCTGCAGTGTGGGCGAGGCTCGCAGTCCTGAACGTTTGTACACATTTTACGCGGCTACTTTCTCAGCAAAATGATACAAGGAGCTTTAAGGAAGATTTACTCTATTACTTTTTATACATACGTCGAACCACTTCCTGCTGTAATGATTATCCTCCCTGGTACATGACTGACACTATAGCTCCAGGTAGTACTGGGGACCACCTTCCTGGTACATGGCTGACACTGGAGCTCCAGGTAGTACTGGGGACCACCTTCCTGGTACATGACTGACACTATAGCTCCAGGTAGTACTGGGGACCACCTTCCTGGTACATGGCTGACACTGGAGCTCCAGGTAGTACTGGGGACCACCTTCCAGGTACATGGCTGACACTGGAGCTCCAGGTAGTACTGGGGACCACCTTCCTGGTACATGGCTGACACTGGAGCTCCAGGTAGTACAGGGGACCACCTTCCAGGTACATGGCTGACACTGGAGCTCCAGGTAGTACTGGGGACCACCTTCCTGGTACATGGCTGACACTATAGCTCCAGGTAGTACTGGGGACCACCTTCCAGGTACATGGCTGACACTGTAGCTCCAGGTAGTACTGGGGACCACCTTCCTGGTACATGGCTGACACTGGAGCTCCAGGTAGTACTGGGGACCACCTTCCTGGTACATGACTGACACTGGAGCTCCAGGTAGTACTGGGGACCACCTTCCTGGTACATGGCCGACACTGGAGCTCCAGGTAGTACTGGGGACCACCTTCCTGGTACATGACTGACACTGGAGCTCCAGGTAGTACTGGGGACCACCTTCCTGGTACATGGCCGACACTGGAGCTCCAGGTAGTACTGGGGACCACCTTCCTGGTACATGGCTGACACTGTAGCTCCAGGTAGTACTGGGGACCACCTTCCAGGTACATGGCTGACACTGGAGCTCCACGTAGTACTGGGGACCACCTTCCTGGTACATGGCTGACACTGGAGCTCCAGGCAGTACTGGGGACCACCTTCCTGGTACATGACTGACACTGTAGCTCCAGGTAGTACTGGGGACCACCTTCCAGGTACATGGCTGACACTGGAGCTCCAGGTAGTGCTGGGGACCACCTTCCTGGTACATGGCCGACACTGGAGCTCCAGGTAGTACTGGGGACCACCTTCCTGGTACATGACTGACACTGTAGCTCCAGGTAGTACTGGGGACCACCTTCCTGGTACATGGCTGACACTGGAGCTGCAGGTAGTACTGGGGACCACCTTCCTGGTACATGGCTGACACTGGAGCTCCAGGTAGTACTAGGGACCGCCTTCCTGGTACATGACTGACACTGGAGCTCCAGGTAGTACTGGGGACCACCTTCCTAGTACATGGCTGACAATATCTCCAGGTAGTACTGGGGACCACCTTCCTGGTACATGGCTGACACTGGAGCTCCAGGTAGTACTGGGGACCACCTTCCTGGTACATGGCTGACACTGGAGCTCCAGGTAGTACTGGGGACCACCTTCCTGGTACATGGCTGACACTGTAGCTCCATGTAGTACTGGGGACCATCTTCCTGGTACATGACTGACACTGTAGCTCCAGGTAGTACTGGGGACCACCTTCCTGGTACATGGCTGACACTGTAGCTCCAGGTAGTACTGGGGACCACCTTCCTGGTACATGGCTGACACTGGAGCTCCAGGTAGTACTGGGGACCACCTTCCTGGTACATGGCTGACACTGGAGCTCCAGGTAGTACTGGGGACCACCTTCCTGGTACATGGCTGACACTGTATCTCCAGGTAGTACTGGGGACCACCTTCCAGGTACATGGCTGACACTGGAGCTCCAGGTAGTACTGGGGACCACCTTCCTGGTACATGGCTGACACTGGAGCTCCAGGTAGTACTGGGGACCACCTTCCTGGTACATGGCTGACACTGTAGCTCCAGGTAGTACTGGGGCCACCTTCCAGGTACATGGCTGACACTGGAGCTCCAGGTACTACTGGGGACCACCTTCCTGGTACATGGCTGACACTGGAGCTCCAGGTAGTACTGGGGACCACCTTCCTGGTACATGACTGACACTGTAGCTCCAGGTAGTACTGGGGACCACCTTCCTGGTACATGGCTGACACTGGAGCTCCAGGTAGTACTGGGGACCACCTTCTTGGTACATGGCAGACACTGGAGCTCCAGGTAGTACTGGGGACCACCTTCCTGGTACATGACTGACACTGGAGCTCCAGGTAGTACTGGGGACCACCTTCCTAGTACATGGCTGACATAGCTCCAGGTAGTACTGGGGACCACCTTCCTGGTACATGGCTGACACTGTAGCTCCAGGTAGTACTGGGGACCACCTTCCTGGTACATGGCTGACACTGTAGCTCCATGTAGTACTAGGGACCATCTTCCTGGAACATGACTGACACTGTAGCTCCAGGTAGTACTGGGGACCACCTTCCTGGTACATGGCTGACACTGTAGCTCCAGGTAGTACTGGGGACCACCTTCCTGGTACATGGCTGACACTGTAGCTCCAGGTAGTACTGGGGACCACCTTCCTGGTACATGGCTGACACTGGAGCTCCAGGTAGTACTGGGGACCACCTTCCTGGTACATGGCTGACACTTTAGCTCCAGGTAGTACTGGGGACCACCTTCCTGGTACATGGCTGACACTGTAGCTCCAGGTAGTACTGGGGACCACCTTCCTGGTACATGGCTGACACTGGAGCTCCAGGTAGTACTGGGGACCACCTTCCTGGTACATGGCTGACACTGGAGCTCCAGGTAGTACTGGGGACCACCTTCCTGGTACATGGCTGACACTGTAGCTCCAGGTAGTACTGGGGACCACCTTCCAGGTACATGGCTGACACTGGAGCTCCAGGTAGTACTGGGGACCACCTTCCTGGTACATGGCTGACACTGGAGCTCCAGGTAGTACTGGGGACCACCTTCCTGGTACATGGCTGACACTGGAGCTCCAGGTAGTACTGGGGACCACCTTCCTGGTACATGGCTGATACTGGAGCTCCAGGTAGTACTGGGGACCACCTTCCTGGTACATGACTGACACTGGAGCTCCAGGTAGTACTGGGGACCACCTTCCTAGTACATGGCTGACACTAGCTCCAGGTAGTACTGGGGACCACCTTCCTGGTACATGGCTGACACTGGAGCTCCAGGTAGTACTGGGGACCACCTTCCTGGTACATGGCTGACACTGTAGCTCCAGGTAGTACTGGGGACCACCTTCCTGGTACATGGCTGACACTGTAGCTCCAGGTAGTACTGGGGACCATCTTCCTGGTACATGACTGACACTGTAGCTCCAGGTAGTACTGGGGACCACCTTCCTGGTACATGGCTGACACTGTAGCTCCAGGTAGTACTGGGGACCACCTTCCTGGTACATGGCTGACACTGGAGCTCCAGGTAGTACTGGGGACCACCTTCCTGGTACATGGCTGACACTGGAGCTCCAGGTAGTACTGGGGACCACCTTCCTGGTACATGGCTGACACTGTAGCTCCAGGTAGTACTGGGGACCACCTTCCTGGTACATGGCTGACACTGGAGCTCCAGGTAGTACTGGGGACCACCTTCCTGGTACATGGCTGACACTGGAGCTCCAGGTAGTACTGGGGACCACCTTCCTGGTACATGACTGACACTGTAGCTCCAGGTAGTACTGGGGACCACCTTCCTGGTACATGGCTGACACTGGAGCTCCAGGTAGTACTGGGGACCACCTTCCTGGTACATGGCTGACACTGGAGCTCCAGGTAGTACTGGGGACCACCTTCCTGGTACATGGCTGACACTGGAGCTCCAGGTAGTACTGGGGACCACCTTCCTGGTACATGGCTGACACTGTAGCTCCAGGTAGTACTGGGGCCACCTTCCTGGTACATGGCTGACACTGGAGCTCCAGGTAGTACTGGGGACCACCTTCCTGGTACATGGCTGACACTGGAGCTCCAGGTAGTACTGGGGACCACCTTCCTGGTACATGACTGACACTGTAGCTCCAGGTAGTACTGGGGACCACCTTCCTGGTACATGGCTGACACTGGAGCTCCAGGTAGTACTGGGGACCACCTTCCTGGTACATGGCAGACACTGGAGCTCCAGGTAGTACTGGGGACCACCTTCCTGGTACATGGCTGACACTGGAGCTCCAGGTAGTACTGGGGACCACCTTCCTGGTACATGGCTGACAATAGCTCCAGGTAGTACTGGGGACCACCTTCCTGGTACATGGCTGACACTGGAGCTCCAGGTAGTACTGGGGACCACCTTCCTGGTACATGGCTGACACTGGAGCTCCAGGTAGTACTGGGGACCACCTTCCTGGTACATGGCTGACACTGGAGCTCCAGGTAGTACTGGGGACCACCTTCCTGGTACATGGCTGACACTGTAGCTCCAGGTAGTACTAGGGACCATCTTCCTGGAACATGACTGACACTGTAGCTCCAGGTAGTACTGGGGACCACCTTCCTGGTACATGGCTGACACTGTAGCTCCAGGTAGTACTGGGGACCACCTTCCTGGTACATGGCTGACACTGTAGCTCCAGGTAGTACTGGGGACCACCTTCCTGGTACATGGCTGACACTGTAGCTCCAGGTAGTACTGGGGACCACCTTCCTGGTACATGGCTGACACTGGAGCTCCAGGTAGTACTGGGGACCACCTTCCTGGTACATGGCTGACACTGTAGCTCCAGGTAGTACTGGGGACCACCTTCCTGGTACATGGCTGACACTGTAGCTCCAGGTAGTACTGGGGACCACCTTCCTGGTACATGGCTGACACTGGAGCTCCAGGTAGTACTGGGGACCACCTTCCTGGTACATGGCTGACACTTTAGCTCCAGGTAGTACTGGGGACCACCTTCCTGGTACATGGCTGACACTGTAGCTCCAGGTAGTACTGGGGACCACCTTCCTGGTACATGGCTGACACTGGAGCTCCAGGTAGTACTGGGGACCACCTTCCTGGTACATGGCTGACACTGGAGCTCCAGGTAGTACTGGGGACCACCTTCCTGGTACATGGCTGACACTGTAGCTCCAGGTAGTACTGGGGACCACCTTCCTGGTACATGGCTGACACTGGAGCTCCAGGTAGTACTGGGGACCACCTTCCTGGTACATGGCTGACACTGGAGCTCCAGGTAGTACTGGGGACCACCTTCCTGGTACATGGCTGACACTGTAGCTCCAGGTAGTACTGGGGACCACCTTCCTGGTACATGGCTGACACTGGAGCTCCAGGTAGTACTGGGGACCACCTTCCTGGTACATGGCTGACACTGGAGCTCCAGGTAGTACTGGGGACCACCTTCCTGGTACATGGCTGACACTGTAGCTCCAGG
>WNGS01155009.1:19572-37122 GCA_020271785.1 Procambarus virginalis
GTGTGTGTTATTTGAATACAGGGTATGTGGAAGCTGGTCAGAATTGCATTTCACCTTTGTAAACGCACATTATGACGCTATGTAAAAAGACACCTCGACCACTGGTTTATGTATTACAGACGTATATCTGTATATTTATGTCTATAGGTTAGCTTAGCATTTTAATAGCACTACAACCACCTTTTCTAGTTGATTGTTCAATAAATCCTTGAACTAAAGTTTAACAGACCTCTCACCCCTGTCCTGGAGGACAGAAGTATATATGCTGGTTGGCCACGTCTGAGATGGAAAAAACACACACAAAAAAGAAGAACCAGTGGACACGAACTGCCACCACAAGAAGAACCAGAGGACACGAACTGCCACCCAAGAAGAACCCGAGGACACGGACTGCCACCACAAGAAGAACCAGAGGACACGACTGCCACCACAAGAAGAACCAGAGGACACGGACTGCCACCACAAGAAGAACCAGAGGACACGAACTACCACCACAAGAAGAACCAGAGGACACGAACTACCACCACAAGAAGAACCAGAGACACGAACTACCACCACAAGAAGAACCAGAGGATACGAACTACCACCACAAGAAGAACCAGAGGACACGACTACCACCACAAGAAGAACCAGAGACACGAACTACCACCACAAGAAGAACCAGAGGACATATGTATAAAAGTAATAGAGTAAATCTTCCTTAAAGCTCCTTGTATCATTTCCTGAGAAAGTAGCCGCGTAAAATGTGTAAACGTTTAGGACTACGAGCCTCGCCCACACTGCAGGAGTCGAGTGATGTGTTCCATCCTGACCAGATGAGGGTGCTGTCACTTTAGACGGCTTTGGTTTAGGAATACCAAGTATTGTGGCTTACCATGACAGAAGCCAAATGACGTTACACACAGAAGTCACAATAACGTGATTCTTCAATGAGCAAATCCACAAGGGCCGTGACGAGGATTGGAACTACGTTGATTCGAATCCTCGTCACGGTCATTGTGGATTTGTTTAAGTGACGTTGTTTGAGCACGGGGGTGAAGGCACCAGCTGTTTATTTCAAGCTGGCATAACAATATATATAGCATAATACATCGTATTTTGACGAAATAATCACCAACGTCAATGTCGCAAAATCATTGACGTGATGTTGTCAATTATTGATCATTTGCTCGCAAAATTGACGTGATGTTTTGTTTTCTACTCGTGGGTCCTCGGATAGGTTAGGCTTGGGGAAATTAGCTCATCCTTTTAGTGACGTCTTTCAGGCTGGATAGAACAGGCGGGTTATATAGGTGAAGGATGTGAATAGTTGGAGAGTGAGGGAGCTGTGATTCACGTGGGGCGTCTGGAGGGGACGCCAACACTCTCTGTGTACCAACTGGGACCTCGACTAACCAATCGTCATCTAAAAATTGCACCTGGTGGCCTGCAACTGGTGGGCCGCACCCGGTGGGCCGCACCCGGTGGCCGCACCCGGTGGGCCGCACCCGGTGGGCCGCACCCGGTGGCCTGCACCCGGTGGCCTGCACCCGGTGGGCCGCACCCGGAGGGCCGCACCAGGTGGGCCGCACCCGGTGGGCCGCACCCGGTGGCGCGCGCCAGGCTGAGCTTCCTGCCTCTGCCTCCATTGGAGGAACATCTCTGTTCATCCCCGCGATCATCTAGCTATGTCAGAAAACACAAGTGTTCAGTTGCCTGTTCTACAGGACACCAGAATTACACTTGAATATGCCGGAGGACACCAGGCAATACTTCTAATGGCAACTGTAATATTGAATTTAAATTTTTGCGGATGAATGTGAAATATTTGGGTTAGGAGATGTGTCTTGTGTAACGTATGTCCCAAACACTGGTACTCACTGTAATACTCCCAAGCACAGGTACTCTCTGTAATACTCCCAAACACAGGTACTCACTGTAATACTCCCAAACACAGGTACTCACTGTAATACTCCCAATCACAGGTACTCACTGTAATACTCCCAAACACAGGTACTGACTGTAATACTCCCAAGCACTGGTACTCACTGTAATACTCCCAAACACAGGTACTCACAGTAATACTCCCAAACATTGGTACTCACTGTAATACTCCCAAACACAGGTACTCACTGTAATACTCCCAAACATTGGTACTCACTGTAATACTCCCAAGCACTGGTACTCACTGTAATACCCCCAAACACAGGTACTCACTGTAATACTCCCAAACATGGTACTCACTGTAATACTCCCAAACACAGGTACTCACTGTAATACTCCCAAACATTGGTACTCACTGTAATACTCCCAAACACAGGTACGCACTGTAATACTCCCAAACACAGGTACTCACTGTAATACTCCCAAGCACAGGTACTCACTGTAATACTCCCAAACACAGGTACTCACTGTAATACTCCCAAACACAGGTACTCACTGTAATACTCCTAAGCACAGGTACTCACTGTAATACTCCCAAACACAGGTACTCACTGTAATACTCCCAAACACAGGTACTCACTGTAATACTCCCAAACACAGGTACTCACTGTAATACTCCCAAACACAGGTACTCACTGTAATACTCCCAAACACTGGTACTCACTGTAATACTCCCAAACACTGGCACTCACTGTAATACTCCCAAACACTGGTACTCACTGTAATACTCCCAAACTGAAGACTCTCCCCATTCCACCAGATGAATCAGGACCAACATTAAGGTGAATAAAATTTCCCAATGAAGAGGAAGGCACTCCCCTACTAAGGACACAGGAAGCCTCCCCATGGAAGGTAACGACCCTGCCCCATTATAGATGAACAAGGGCACCCCGCCAGCTAAGGTAAAATAAAGACTCACATTTTTGGACCAACATGGAATAGGTCACTGATGCATATTTTATTATTAGAGTGAATCGAGCGGCAGCCGTCCTTGGTTTTATGGACACCCAAGCTCACGTTGCCACTGTGGGAGGAACTAGTGGACACACTGCCACTATGGGAGGAACTGGTGAACACGAACTATCACCACAAGACGAGCCAGAGGACACGAACTACCACCAAAACAAGAACCAGAGGACACGAACTACCACCACAAGAAGAACCAGAGGACACGAACTATCACCACAAGAAGAACCAGAGGACACGAACTATCACCACAAGAAGAACCAGAGGACATATGTATAAAAATTAATAGAGTTAATCTTCCTTAAAGCTCCTTGTATCATTTTGCTGAGAAAGTAGCCGCGTAAAATGTTTACAAACGTTCAGGACTGCGAGCCTCGCCCACACTGCAGGAGTCGAGTGATGTGTTCCATCCTGACCAGATGAGGGTGCTGTCATTTTAGACGGCTTTGGTTTAAGAATACCAAGTATTGTGGCTTACCATGACAGAAGCCAAATGACGTTACACACAGAAGTCACAATAACGCGATTCTTCAATGAGCAAATCCACAAGGGCCGTGACGAGGATTGGAACCTACGTTGATTCGAATCCTCGTCACGGTCATTGTGGATTTGTTCAAGTGACGTTGCTTGAGCACGGGGGTGAAGGCGCCAGCTGTTTATTTCAAGCTGGCATAACAATATATATAGCATAATACATCGTATTTTGACGAAATAATCACCAACGTCAGTGTCGCAAAATCATTGACGTGATGTTGTCAATTATTGATCATTTGCTCGCAAAATTGACGTGATGTTTTGTTTTCTACTCGTGGGTCCTGGGATAGGTTAGGTTCGGGGAAATTAGCACATCCTTTTAGTGACGTCTTGCAGACTGGATAGAACAGGGGGGTTATATAGGTGAAGGATGTGAAGAGTTCGAGAGTGAGGGAGCTGTGATTCACGTGGGGCGTCTGTAGGGGACGCCAACACTCACTGTGTACCAACTGGGACCCCGACTAACCAATCGTCATCTAAAAACTGCACCGGTGGGCCGCACCCGGTGGCGCGCGCCTGGCTGAGCTTCCTGCCTCTGCCTCCATTGGCGGAACATCTCTGTTCGTCCCCGCGGTCATCTAGCTATTTCAGAGAACACAAGTGTTCATTTGCCTGTTCTACAGGACACCAGAATTACACTTGAATATGCCGGAGGACCAGGCAATACTTCTAATGGCAACTGTAGTATTGAATTATAATTTTTGCGGATGAATGTGAAATATTTGGGTTAGGAGATGTTTCTTTTGTAACGTATGTTCCAAACACAGGTACTCACTGTAATACTCCCAAACACTGGTACTCACTGTAATACTCCCAAACACAGGTACTCACTGTAATACTCCCAAACACAGGTACTCACTGTAATACTCCCAAACACTGGTACTCACTGTAATACTCCCAAACACTGGTACTCACTGTAATACTCCCAAACACAGGTACTCACTGTAATACTCCCAAACACAGGTACTCACTGTAATACTCCCAAACACAGGTACTCACTGTAATACTCCCAAACACTGGTACTCACTGTAATACTCCCAAACACTGGTACTCACTGTAATACTCCCAAACACAGGTACTCACTGTAATACTCCCAAACACAGGTACTCACTGTAATACTCCCAAACACTGGTACTCACTGTAATACTCCCAAACACTGGTACTCACTGTAATACTCCCAAACACAGGTACTCACTGTAATACTCGCAAACACAGGTACTCACTGTAATACTCCAAAACTGCAGACTCTCCCCATTCCACCAGATGAATCAGGAGCAACATTAAAGTGAATAAAATTCCCCAATGAAGAGGAAGGCACTCCCCTACTAAGGACACAGGAAGCCTCCCCATGGAAGGTAACGACCCTGCCCCATTATAGATGAACAAGGGCACCCCGCCAGCTAAGGTAAAATAAAGACTCACATTTTTGTACCAACATGGAATAGGTCACTGATGCATATTTTATTATTAGAGTGAATCGAGCGGCAGCCGTCCTTGGTTTTATGGCAACCCAAGCTCACGTTGCCACTGTGGGAGGAACTAGTGGACACACTGCCACTATGGAAGGAACTGGTGAACACGAACTATCACCACAAGACGAACCAGAAAACACGAACTACCACCACAAGAAGAACTAGAGAACTCAAACTACCACCACAAGAAGAACCACAGGACACGAACTACCACCACAAGACGAACCAGAGAACACGAACTACCGCCACAAGAAGAACCAGAGGACACGAACTACCACCAAAACAAGAACCAGAGGACACGAACTACCACCACAAAAAGAACCAGAGGACACGAACTACCACCACAAGAAGAACCAGAGGGCACGAACTACCACCACAAGACGAACCAGAGAACACGAACTACCGCCACAAGAAGAACCAGAGGACACGAACTACCACCACAAGAAGAAACAAAGAACTCGAACTACCACCACAAGAAGAACCAGAGGACACGAACTACCACCACAAGACGAACCAGAGAACACGAACTACCGCCACAAGAAGAACCAGAGGACACGAACTACCACCAAAACAAGAACCAGAGGACACGAACTACCACCACAAGAAGAACCAGAGGACACGAACTATCACCACAAGAAGAACCAGAGGACACGAACTACCACCACAAGAAGAACCAGAGGACATATGTATAACAATTAATAGAGTTAATCTTCCTTAAAGCTCCTTGTATCATTTTGCTGAGAAAGTAGCCGCGTAAAATGTGTACAAACGTTCAGGACTGCGAGCCTCGCCCACACTGCAGGAGTCGAGTGATGTGTTCCATCCTGACCAGATGAAAGTGCTGTCACTTTAGACGGCTTTGGTTTAGGAATACCAAGTATTGTGGCTTACCATCACAGAAGCCAAATGACGTTACACACAGAAGTCACAATAACATGATTCTTCAATGAGCAAATCCACAAGGGCCGTGACGAGGATTCGAACCTACGTAGATTCGAATCCTCGTCACGGTCATTGTGGATTTGTTCAAGTGACGTTGTTTGAGCACGGGGGTGAAGGTGCCAGCTGTTATATCAAGCTGGCATAACATATATATATAGCATAATACATCGTATTTTGACGAAATAATCACCAACGTCAGTGTCGCAAAAATCATGACGTGATGTTGTCAATTATTGATCATTTGCTCGCAAAATTGACGTGATGTTTTGTTTTCTACGCGTGGGTCCCTGGGATAGGTTAGGCTCGGGGAAATTAGCACATCACTTTAGTGACGTCTTTCAGTCTGGATAACAGGCGGGTTATATAGGGGAAGATGTGAAGAGTTCGAGAGTGAGGAGCTGTGATTCACGTGGGCGTCTGTAGGGGACGCCAACACTCACTGTTACCACTGGGACCCCGACTAAACCAATCGTCATCTAAAAACTGCANTATACCCGAGGTAGAGATCTTTTAATTAATTTCGCTAAACACATTATATATGTCTCTGTATTCATATCAAATATCTCTGTATTCAGAACAAAATTAGTAGTAGTAAAAGGATGTAAACAAACAGGTCCATGAGGCACATAGGGATCACATAGTGGGAGAGCAGTTAAGAGCGGTGTGACACCTCTGATGCCCGGCGCTTGACTGGGTACAGGGTACACCACTCCATAGCCGCTCCTGCCGCCACTTCCCCCCCCCCCACCCCTCCGCTACACTTAGCACGCTCCGTTTACTTGTCAGCTGCGAGTTTTTTTTTTTTTTTTTGGCAGTTACATGCTTGTCTCTGTATTCAAAACAAAATTAGCAGTAAAAGGGTGTAAGTAAACATATAACAACCTACATGCTTTTCTCAGTATTCAGATCACTAAATAGTTACTTAGCGGAAAAGTAGCTGACATCTCTGCCTTTTCCTTTCTCCGGATGCAGCTGTTCACATAACTTTTTTTCTTTCACTTGTTGCTTCTGTTAGTTTTTAGGTTTTAGACCGCAGTGGACTGAAGACTGTAACAGGCTACGGGGATTCAAATCATTGCTACTGTGTGTTTTACATCTCGTAATGTAACGGCACCAGCATGCAAACACCATTCTATTACTGTGTGACTTATTTCAGTTCTTGTAACACAGTCAATGTAACGTAACACGGAAAATTGGACGTTCTGCTCTCCAAATAAATATCATTGAAATATATGCGTGTCTACTCAATCTTCTTCGCCTCTACATCCAACACTAACACAAAATATTACTGTGCTGTCCTTGTAACACACAATGGCATTAAGCGTTGTCTGTCTGTCTGCCTCTCTCTGTCAACCCCCACGACGGAGGTTAATTCCCAGCTGTGGTCGACGTGCGCCTGCTCTCGTCTCAGCTAACCTACCCACACATCCGACGACACATGCCCTCTCGTCCATCTCATTTCCTTAACCTTGTAGTCTGTCTACAATTCTCATAGCTTCTACCATCACTCAGTAACTCAGTAATGGCAGTCAGTCAGTCTGTCAGTCAGTCAAAAAGCAACAGTGGACTGCTCACCTCATCACCACCACCACTGGACTGAAGACTATCAAGCTATAACAATATTTCTGTTTCATTCATTTAACTTTTAAGAGTAAGTAAAAGGAGTCAGCGAGTCTGCCAAACATTGGGGGTAGTGGACTAAAGACTGTATCAGGCTATGGGGATATAATAGTTTTAGTTTAAAGTTCCCTGAAAATGTTAAGCATGTTTACCCCTCGCTCAATTACATCCAAACATCAAATAAAATATTACTGCATGCCTGTTTAGTTCTTGTAACACATTATTTCGTAATGTAACGTAACGTGCAAATCAACTTTGTCTGATGTCCAAATAACATTTTGAAAATGTGAAGCATGTTCAGCCCCCGCTCCATTAGTCAGTCCCCCTTTGCCTTTACATCCATCACCAATCATTTTCTAGTTTAAAAGATTTACATCGTAGTGGACTGAAGACTGTATCAGGCTACGAGATTCAAATCATTGTTACTGTGTTTTTACACCTCGTAACGGGACCAACATGCAAACACCTTTCTGTTCGTGTTTGACTGTTTTTTCAAGTTCTTGTAACACAGTCAATGTAAGGTAACGCAGAAAATCTGGCGTTCTGCTGTCCAAATAAATATAATTGAAATGTATGTGTGTCAACTCAATCTTTCTCGCCTATACATCCAACACCAACACCAAATATTACTGTGCTGTCCTTGATTGTTGGGTTAACTAAAGGAGTTGGGTACTGAACTTGCTTCACATTTCCAAACTGTTATTTGGACATCAGACAAAGTTGATTTCCACGTTACGTTACATTACGAAATAATGTGTTACAAGAACTAAACAGGCATGCAGTAATATTTTATTTGATGTTTGGATGTAATTGAGCGAGGGGTAAACATGCTTAACATTTTCAGGGAACTTTAAACTAAAACTATTATATCCCCATAGCCTGATACAGTCTTTAGTCCACTACCCCCAATGTTTGGCAGACTCGCTGACTCCTTTTACTTACTCTTAAAAGTTAAATGAATGAAACAGAAATATTGTTATAGCTTGATAGTCTTCAGTCCAGTGGTGGTGGTGATGAGGTGAGCAGTCCACTGTTGCTTTTTGACTGACTGACAGACTGACTGACTGCCATTACTGAGTTACTGAGTGATGGTAGAAGCTATGAGAATTGTAGACAGACTACAAGGTTAAGGAAATGAGATGGACGAGAGGGCATGTGTCGTCGGATGTGTGGGTAGGTTAGCTGAGACGAGAGCAGGCGCACGTCGACCACAGCTGGGAATTAACCTCCGTCGTGGGGGTTGACAGAGAGAGGCAGACAGACAGACAACGCTTAATGCCATTGTGTGTTACAAGGACAGCACAGTAATATTTTGTGTTAGTGTTGGATGTAGAGGCGAAGAAGATTGAGTAGACACGCATATATTTCAATGATATTTATTTGGAGAGCAGAACGTCCAATTTTCCGTGTTACGTTACATTGACTGTGTTACAAGAACTGAAATAAGTCACAGTAATAGAATGGTGTTTGTATGCTGGTGCCGTTACGTTACGAGATGTAAAACACACAGTAGCAATGATTTGAATCCCCGTAGCCTGTTACAGTCTTCAGTCCACTGCGGTCTAAAACCTAAAAACCAACAGAAGCAACAAGTGAAAGAAAAAAAAGTTATGTGAACAGCTGCATCCGGAGAAAGGAAAAGACAGAGATGTCAGCTACTTTTCCGCTAAGTAACTATTTAGTGATCTGAATACTGAGAAAAGCATGTAGGTTGTTATATGTTTACTTACACCCTTTTACTGCTAATTTTGTTTTGAATACAGAGACAAGCATGTAACTGCCAAAAAAAAAAACAACTCGCAGCTGACAAGTAAACGGAGCGTGCTAAGTGTAGCGGAGGGGTGGGGGGGGGGGGGGGGAAGTGGCGGCAGGAGCGGCTATGGAGTGGTGTACCCTGTACCCAGTCAAGCGCCGGGCATCAGAGGTGTCACACCGCTCTTAACTGCTCTCCCACTATGTGATCCCTATGTGCCTCATGGACCTGTTTGTTTACATCCTTTTACTACTACTAATTTTGTTCTGAATACAGAGATATTTGATATGAATACAGAGACATATATAATGTGTTTAGCGAAATTAATTAAAAGATCTCTACCTCGGGGTATAGTCATTATTTGATATGAATACAGAGACATATATATAATGTGTTTACTATTTTATGCGTCATTTATGGAGGACTGGGGAAATGTAGAGTGGGGAATTGTCAAGTAATTGATAACTGTCGCCTGTATGGGACGGGGAAAGGGGGGAGGGGAGGGTGCGACACATGACACCACCTAAACGGGAACACAGACCACTCCTGAATGGATCGTCAAAGACCACACACCAGTCCTAAGTGCTTTCCCACCATGTGGTGAATACCTCATGACTATGTGCTGCTGCTGCTTCTGCTGCCACTATGTGGCGGTGAGAGCTGTCATTCAAAGCAGTAAAGTCTCAGGCTTCAAAGAGGTGAGTCGCACAAACGTTCCCCCCCCCCTCCCACACATACACATCCATGTGCCCATGTGGACTATGTGGGCATGTGGGTATGTGGTCATGTGATGGTGCTGGGTATGTACAGCTCTGCAAGCAAGGTAGGGGTTGACCCTCCTCCCCTCTTTACAAAAACAATTACGGGTCATTTACACGCTCCATTTCCTGCTGAGACGCCCTACCGTGAACACAGTCCTGTCTGACGTGAAAACTAATCGCCGACATCGGAGACCTTCGCCTGAAACAGAATTGGGTGAGAATTATACGTTTTTCTTACATAAAAACGGACATTTTGTTAAAAAAAAAACACGAGAAATGAGACCCTCGCTATCAGTCAAAGCTACCACCCACTCCCCTCCCTTCCCCTCTCCCCTTAACCACCTTCATGTGCCCTATCCCTAACCACCCATCTTTAAAGCTCGGTCTCCTACCCCAACACAGCAATGGGAAGGGGGTTCCCCTCTATGCCCCTCAACATATCCTTCCTACATACTGTTATTTAACTGTTATTTTTATTAATACATGAGGTACATCTGCATTAGTGCAGCTACCCTAGACTATATGAAGTGGAGTACAGTGTGTCAAAAAAGCTAACTAAGTGATGCTAAAAAATCCCCATCACACAGGATGGTTAGTCATACAGAGGCATGTGATGGGCAGTCTGCACTGGCAGACTCCGGAAGCATTTTGAGGATATCATCAACACAAGATTGAATAAGGTAGCAGTGGTAATAAAAGTCCCCATCTCGCAGGATGGTTAGTCATACAGGGCCATATGTTTAGTAGCCTGCACTGGCAAATTTTGGGTACACTGTGAGGATATCTTCAAGAATACGAGAGTGAATAAAGTAATTGCAAAGCTCCAGGTACCTCATGCCAACTGGTCTGAAAGGTCTAATAACTGGGCATTCAGTGATGTAGTGCGGGAGATCGTGCCGTAGTTCCTGCTCACAGAGTTTGCAACTGGAGTGCTCAGGATTGGGAGATCCGTCACCTGCAGCCACCTGCCACAGGTAACGGTAACCCAACCTGATCCTTGCAACCACTGTGTCGCACAGTCTAGTGGACGTTTTGTGCTGCCCATAGATATAGGTTTCAGATCTGAACAAATCATAGCTTTTTATACTAGTACTTTCAGGTCGTTGGGAGTCAGTAAGTTCTTTCCTATCAGATCTGAGTGTTTGGACCAATACAGTTTTGACAGCAGAGATGGGGATACCTAGATCTAATTCAACTTCAAATTTGTTACACGCTAATTTGGCTGCAATGTCTGTCTCATTATGATGGGTTATATTTATGTGTGAAGGTATCCATACAAAGAGATTCGAGACCCTTTACTCTGTGCATCAATTAGGTCATTTATAATTGGGAGTATGAGGTTCTTGCTGTCGATCTTCCAAGAGAAGTTTTCGATTGCTTGAAGAGCAGACTTTGAATCACAAAATATTATTCCTCCTCCAATGTTTTTTAATGTACTGGTAGCTAAGTGTAATGCTGCTAGTTCTGCTTGTGTGGAGGTCAGCCAGTTGTTTAACCTGACACTGACAGTCTTTGTGCAAATATTATTTCTATAAAACCTACATGCTGCTGCAGTCCGTCCAGTAGAGGATTGGACTGAGCCGTCGGTGTAGACACAGTGCTCGTGAGATCTTAAACTCTCGATGGAGGAGGCAATTGTTTCAAGTGTGACAGCTTTGAGAAGAGCAAGATTCTCATTATCTTTCTTGGTGACAGGTGTGTATGATACTTGAATGGTGGGGTACAGATAAAGAGGAATATCAGAGACAGGTAGATTGCACTTAAAAGGAATGTTAAGTTTAATGAGATTGTAGGCATTGTTGCTCAGCCATTATCATAAAAGGAGTGAGTTGGTATGTCGGCACCAGTCAAAAGGGTGTTAACAGCACTAAATAATTTGTCTCTGAGCAATGCAGGAGATGTAGGGTCTCTCATGACTTTAAGGCAAAAGGTGGTGTTGACTTGCATGATTCTCTCTAGTATGGTTGGAAGCTTCAGTTCTTCCCGCATGTTGATGATTCTTGTGCATCTTGGAGCACCAAGAATTATCCTCATGGCCTCATTCTGTACTACTTCAAGTTTGTCCAACACAGAGGAGGGGAAATTAATTAAGTGCAGAGCATTATAATCAACGAGAGATCTAACAAACATCATATAGAATAGTCTAGCATATTAATATTGATACCAATATTCTTACCAGTAAGTGTTTTCAATGGTTTTAGTCTTTCTTTTAACCTACGGTGTAGATCATTTACAATGTCACTGTTAATACCAACTCCAAGGTATTTGTGCTGCCTACACGTTTCAATGTTCTGGTTGTTGACCTTGAAAGTTATAGGGACATGAGTTTTCTCTTGGGGATGGAGAACTCTGGATTTAGTTATAGAGATAACAAGACCACATTCAATGCTTTTAGCAGCGAATGAATCAAGTAGAGCTTGCAGTCTAGTTTGGGAATTTGCAACAATGCATATGTCATCGGCATAACAAATGACGGCTTCGTCAGGTAGTGTGGGAATATCAATTGTTAATTTATGCATCAGAACATTGAACAGTGTAGGACTTAGCACTCCACCCTGGGGTGTACCCAACTCAAAGGGTGCACAAAGTTTACTTTTGACCCCCTTGAAAAGGACTGAGGCGGTTCTGTTACTCAGGTAACCCCTGAGCCATGTCAACAGTCTTCCCTTAACTCCAAAAGAGGCTAGCTGTTCTAGGATTATTTCTCTGTTTGCTGTATCAAAAGCAGTTTGGAGATCAATAAATGCCGCCTGAGAGTTTGGTCCCTCTCTGATAAAATACTCAGCAAAGCAAGTTTGTGTGCTTCTTCCAGGAAGGAAACCATACAGGTTAGGGGCAAGGTGGGGCTTGATTTGAAACATTAGTCTGTCGAGAATAATTCTCTCAAGAACTTTACACATGCACGACGTCAGAGAAATGGGTCTAAATTTTTGTGAATTAGGCTTGGGTATGGGTGTTATGAGTCCCTGTGTCCAGCGGTCAGGGTAAGACACCCTGCCTTAGACTTTGATTAAACAATTCTAGCAAAGGACTATTTGGCAGCTCAGCAGGTACTCTCATGGTGTTGTATGTGATGCCATCCTCTCCAGGAGAGGTAGCCTTACCTTTCTTGAGTGCATTTTTAATTTCAAAGGGGGTTATGCCATAGTTATCATCAGGCCCTATTTCACTACAGGCAATTTCAATATTGAAGTTACGATTTATTTTGGTACTAGCCAGATGGTGTTGTACATCTAGGGGCAGGCTGCTTATACTAGCAGTGCTTGCATATTGTTGAAGCAGCATGTCGGCATAGTCTACAGGTGAATGGTGATCAAGTTGACGACTGCTAGGACGAGAAATCTTTTTAATTTTATTCCACATTTGGGATGAGGATGTTGCATGATTGATGCCTTGCAGAAACTGTTCCCAGTGCTGGTTATACACCTGTTCCTTTAGCTCTCTAAACTCTCGGCTGGCTTTAAGAAATATGTTGAGGGTGTCAGCTGTTTTATGTGTTTTATACAGCTCAGCTGGGAATAGAACTCTGTCATGCAGGGGCTTAAGGCGTGAGTCAGTGAACCACCTCTGTCCCTTCCTCACTGTTTTGGGTCTTGTGGAGTTTACAATATTGTCATAAAAAGCGGTTACTTCAGTGACCAGGTCCTCATATAATGCATTGACGGTAGTAAAACAGTAAGTGTTATACCATTCAGAAATGCGGAATTTGAAGAGCATGTGTAAAATTTCAGGGATATTAATTATTTTTTTTTCAAAGCTCAGGGGTTTGACAGTATTGATAGTGTATCTACATATATGTATATATCTACACACGATTAACTCTACGGCACATACTCATACATATTTATCTACTACTACTACTATTGATCACCTGTTCCTATACTTACACTTTTACCCTCCACAACTCTCTAACCCACACGAGACAACGACCCCTCGTCTCCAGACACCCCTACACCTCCCACATTCACACCGCACGCGCACCCCCGGGGTCCCCCCGGAACCCTTTGAGACTACTGACGTGTGCAACACCACTATACTGTGTCGTGGTGTATGGCACGGTACTATACTGTGTCGTGGTGTATGGTACGGTACTATACTGTGTCGTGGTGTATGGTACGGTACTATACTGTGTCGTGGTGTATGGTACGGTACTATACTGTGTCGTGGTTTATGGTACGGTACTATACTGTGTCGTGGTGTATGGTACGGTACTATACTGTGTCGTGGTTTATGGTACGGTACTATACTGTGTCGTGGTGTATGGTACTGTACTATACTGTGTCGTGGTGTATGGTACGGTACTATACTGTGCCGTGGTGTATGGCACGGTACTATACTGTGTCGTGGTGTATGGCACGGTACTATACTGTGTCGTGGTGTATGGTTCGGTACTATACTGTGTCGTGGTGTATGGTACGGTACTATACTGTGTCGTGGTGTATGGTACGGTACTATACTGTGTCGTGGTGTATGGTACGGTACTATACTGTGTCGTGGTGTATGGTACGGTACTATACTGTGTCGTGGGTATGGTACGGAACTATACTGTGTCGTGGTGTATGGTACGGTACTATACTGTGTCGTGGTGTATGGTACGGTACTATACTGTGTCGTGGTGTATGGTACGGTACTATACTGTGTCGTGGTGAATGGCATGGTACTATACTGTGTCGTGGTGTATGGTACGGTACTATACTGTGTCGTGGTGTATGGTACGGTACTATACTGTGTCGTGGTGTATGGTACGGTACTATACTGTGTCGTGGTGTATGGCACGGTACTATACTGTGTCGTGGTGAAAGGTACGGTACTATACTGTGTCGTGGTGTATGGTACGGTACTATACTGTGTCGTGGTGTATGGTACGGTACTATACTGTGTCGTGGTGTATGGTACGGTACTATACTG
Organism: Procambarus virginalis; assembly: GCA_020271785.1. Classification (NCBI taxonomy): domain Eukaryota; kingdom Metazoa; phylum Arthropoda; class Malacostraca; order Decapoda; family Cambaridae; genus Procambarus; species Procambarus virginalis. The sequence continues at coordinate 34,452 of WNGS01155009.1, forward strand.
TGTCGTGGTGTATGGTACGGTACTATACTGTGTCGTGGTGTATGGTACGGTACTATACTGTGTCGTGGTGTATGGTACGGTACTATACTGTGTCGTGGTGTATGGTACGGTACTATACTGTGTCGTGGTGTATGGTACGGTACTATACTGTGTCGTGGTGTATGGTACGGTACTATACTGTGTCGTGGTGTATGGTACGGTACTATACTGTGTCGTGGTGTATGGTACGGTACTATACTGTGTCGTGGTGTATGGTACGGTACTATACTGTGTCGTGGTGTATGGCACGGTACTATACTGTGTCGTGTGTATGGCACGGTGCTATACTGTGTCGGTGTATGGCACGGTACTATACTGTGTTGGTGTATGGTACGGTACTATACTGTGTCGTGGTGTATGGTACGGTACTATACTGTGTCGTGGTGTATGGTACGGTACTATACTGTGTCGTGGTGTATGGTACGGTACTATACTGTGTCGTGGTGTATGGCACGGTACTATACTGTGTCGTGGTGTATGGTACAGTACTATACTGTGTCGGTGTATGGTACGGTACTATACTGTGTCGTGGTGTATGGTACGGTACTATACTGTGTCGTGGTGTATGGTACGGTACTATACTGTGTCGTGGTGTATGGTACGGTACTATACTGTGTCGTGGTGTATGGTACGGTACTATACTGTGTCGTGGTGTATGGTACGGTACTATACTGTGTCGTGGTGTATGGTACGGTACTATACTGTGTCGTGGTGTATGGTACAGTACTATACTGTGTCGGTGTATGGTACGGTACTATACTGTGTCGTGGTGTATGGCACGGTACTATACTAAACAGGTACTCAATATAGCAAAGCCAGAGAGAGGGACGAGTATCAACAATGGGAAGAAGAACAGTTTCGAAGTATTCCATGTAGAGATTGGCAAGAACAGGGTGATAGAGGGGAACCCATTGCGACACCAAAAGTTTGAGAGAAGTATTTACCGTTGAAAAAGGAGAAGTTAGCGTCAACACAGAGTCTGATGAGTTCGAGTAAAACGTCAGTGGTAAGCGGGAGAGGAAGAAGGTCCTCAGTCGCCTTCTAAGAAGAGAGAGAGAACGTCATCGAGCGAAACATTAGTGAACAGAGAGTCGACATCAAGACTAAGCATCTTACAAGAGGGCTGCAGGCGCAGTCTTTCTTTTAAGTCCTGAGAGTGACGAAGGTGGGCAGGAGAAAAAGTGCCAAGGTAAGACGTCAGAGTTTTAGCGAGCCAGGAGGCAAGAGGATAGCTGACAGAGCCCCGTGAAGAAATGATAGGACGAAGAGGAACACCAGGTTTATGAGTCTTAGGAAGACCAGAGAAATATGGAAGAGAAGGGCAGATGACACGGAAACGTTCAATGAGATCAAAGTCAGGAGGACAAAGACTTGAGAGCTGTCTTAGTTTGCGGTTAAAGGAAGTTTTGAGGCGATCCAAAGGGTTAGAAGTCAGAGGAGCAAAAGTGCGAGTCAGAGAGCAAGACATCAGCTTTTCGGAGGTAGTCCTCACGGTCAAGGACAACCACCGAATTGCCTTTGTCGGAAGGAAGGATAAGAATAAGAGCTGTTAGATTTCAGGGAGGCAAGGGCAAGCTGGAAACCACGAGGAAGGTGGTGATTTTTTAGAAAAACTGTCAAGAACGGGGATAATGGACCCCCTACAGACAGACAGATCCGAAAGAGTACTAGAGTAAGAATTGACAAACCTGTCAAAGGAACTAATGAGATCAATGCCACAGCGTGGGCCAGGGGAAGTAGCAAAAGAAAGACCAAGTCCAAGAAGTTCTTGCTGGTGCTTAGAAAGAGAGTAGGATGAAAGGTTGGTAACACAGTCAGGGAGAGAGTATTTGGCCCAAGGACTGTTGGAGATCAAGCGTTGAAGTTTGTTGTGTAGTGTGCAGGAGTGGTGGGAAGAGGAGACGTAAGCAGTGTCAAATGCAATGGGAAATAGAATATTGCATAGATCACTGGGAAGAGAAGAGGACAGAACGCGTTGATGTTGACGAACTGTTAGAAAAGCCTCGTCAACATGCAAGGAGGTGGCGCGAATAAGTTCTTGAAGAAGGTTAAGGAAAAGGAGATCCCGAAGTATTAAAGTGGAGAACGTGAGATATAGAAAAAGGGAGAACTTGCTCAGCAAGACAGTCTTTAAGAAACTTGAGCTGGTTCTTTCGACGCTTGGCGGTAAAAAGGGAAGACTGGAAGGCGCGAAAAGGCTGTTTAAATGAAGGTAAAACATCGAAGAAATTAAACAAAGTAAGACGCTTACGTGTGGCATCCATATGCAGACGAGGAGTCACAATACCGTGGCTGAAAAAATGTTAGAAATTGAAGAGACGACGACGTTTCGGTGCGTCCTGGACCATTATCAAGTCGACTGTGACGAGACGAGGGAGGCACGGGCATTTGTAAGGCAAGAGAGAGAGGTGAGGAGATGGAAATCTTAGAGGGAAGATAAGAGGAAGGCAAAAGGTACGGAAGGTAAGGTGTAATAAAGGCTGTAATAATAGGAGTAAGAATGGGAACGGGAGAGAAACACGTTAAAGAAAAAGAAAAAAGAAAAAATAAAGGTCTGTATCATTTGGTTTCTGACTGTTTTTAGAGGGGCCACACCTGGTGGGCCGCACCTGGTGGGCCGCACCTGGTGGGC